>APFE030932364.1:0-11152 GCA_000404065.3 Pinus taeda | reverse complement strand
GGGCCATTTTGGCTAAGGTATGATAGGTGGTATTGTACCACCATACTGCTAGATGCAACCATTGTGACCATTTGTTTTGCTTATCAGATATGAAGCATCGTAAATATGTTTCTAAACACTTATTTACTATTTCTATTTGTCCATCTGTTTCCATATGATAGGATGACCTCATGACAAGGGTTATCCCAACTTGATTGCAAAAATCCTTCCAAAAATTTCCCTTAAATCTTACATCTCTATCACTAACAATGAATTTAGGTAGACCATGTAGCTTGTAGCAACAACATTATCTTTTCCCTTTTTGTGTAAAATTTCCATGTCAAATGCAGCCATTTCTCTATCCACTTTTGTTGTTTTGTTGACAAGGTTTTTTGTTGTAATAGGAATTGAAGACTGTTGTGATTTGTGTGAATTGAGAACTTGCTTCCTAATAGGTATTGACGTCACTTGCTTAACGCATGAATAATGACCAACATCTCTTTGTGGTAGGTAGACTTCAAGCTTTCCCTTTTATTAAGCTTTCGACTTTCGTAAGCTATGGGACAACTGTCTTGCATTAGTACTGCTTCAATCCCAAATCTTGAGGCGTCACATTCTACCACAAAAGGTTTAGAGAAATCTGGGGTTGCTAGTACTAGGGTAGATGACATTATCTCTTTTACGAATGCCAAGCAATTGTCTGCCTTACTACCCCATTGAAAAGATTTTTTCTTTAGTACATTTGTTAGAAGAGCAGTCACGTGGTAATTTTTTATGAACCTTCTGTAGTATCCCATCAATCCAAGGAATCCTCTGAGTTTTGATATATTCTTTGGCTTGGGCCATTCTTTGATTGCTTTAATTTTGTTGGGATCTACTCTGACTCCTTCCTTGGATATGATATGCCCGAGGTACTCAACTTTCTTTTTGCTGAAGGTGCACTTTGAAAATTTGGCATAGAATTGATTCTTCACTAATATAGATAGTACTTCTTCTAAATGCTTGAGGTGCTCCATCCAGGTCTTGCTATAGATGAGGATATCATCAAAGAAGACTAATACAAATTTCCTCAATTGTCGATGAAAGAGTTCGTTCATGGTTGCTTGGAATGTGGTTGTGCATTTGTTAATCTGAATGGCATCACCCTAAACTCATAATGTCCTTCATATGTCCTAAACACGACCTTCTCAATATCCTCTAACCTTACTTGAATTTGATAATAACCTAATCTCAGAGCTAATTTTGAAAAGTATTCTACAACATGAAGTTCGTCTAGTAGTTCATCTATGAACGGAATGGGGAACTTATTTTAATGGTTATCTTGTTCAATCTTCAATAATCTAGACACAACTTGAAGGATCTATCCTTCTGAACTAAAACTATTGGGGTTGCATAGAGAATTATTCTCTTTGTAATGACTCCACACCTTAGCGGGTCTTGGATTAGCCTTTCTATCTATGCCTTGTGAAGATAAGGGTATCAATACGGCTTTACATTCACAGGTGTTGCATCTGGTTTGACTTCAATGATATGTTCTATCTACCTTTCTGGAGGTAATATCATAGGTAGCCCTTGAAATTCCTTGTTATATTTTTGGATCAAGGTTGTAACCTCATGTTGTTGTTGAGTTCCTTCTGTAGATAATAATCCTCATTGTTGACATTGTGCGACGAATATTGGTGCCCCCTTTCAAATAAGCTTCTTCATTTGTGCCTCTGGTGATTTGCAGAATATGTCCCTGGGGTTTGTAACCATTGTATTCCCAAGACAACATCTACACCTCCAAATGGTACTGTGTAAAAACTGGATTCCATTTCGTAATCGCTTAATTGCAATTTTGCTTTGTGACATTTCCCTACTCCATCTATTTTCTTACCATTTTCCAACATACTTTATGTCTATAGCTAGATATACAAATAGGTTTAATCTTTTTGCCACCTTAACATCAACGAAATTATGGGTGCTTCTCGTGTCTATTAGCACAATGACATTTTCCTTCTTAATATGACCTTAAATTTGGGGTTTGTGGTTGTGTTATTCTCGTGATTGCGGCTAGGGAGATTCTTGGCATATCGTCTTCTTCTAGCTCTATGTTTGGAGCATCGTTTTCTTCGTGGCTATCGTCCCCTGAGTCACTACTCGAAGAGTCTTCTTCTCATTCTACTTCGCAATTGTAGAGCTTTTGTGTGCTGCATTTGTGACCTGGTGAATATTTGTCTCCACACTTCCAACATTTGCCATCATTTATCTTCTCAAAACTTGACTGTTTCCTCCTCGCAATGGGGGTGAAATGTACCTACTATATTTGTCTAGAGAATTCTTGCTTGACTTTCCTTTTGAGTAATTGCTTGATTTTTCGGACATGGTATATGACTTATTAAACTTATGCTTTTGTTCAATGATTTTTGCTACATGTCTGGCTTCCTCAATGGTTTTGGGTTTGTGCAATTCTACTCGGATATACTCCTTAAGTCCACATCTAAACATTTTTAGCAGTTCATCATCAGTAAATCCTCTTTGTCTTATAGCTAATACTTCCCATTCGTTGGTGTATTCACTTACAAACCCTTTTTGCTTGAGAGAATGAATTTTTCATAGATATCATCTTCTTCTTCGTCATGAAACCTTTTTAGCAAGTCATCCACAAAAAATTTCTAAAGGAATGAACAAGCTTCACATTTGTTGGACCACCATAGAAACCAATCATATGCCTCAGCTTCCAAATTGCTGGATGCGGTCATGATTTTTCCCGTTCACCTTTTGGCGGGTTTGACTCAAAAATGGCCTCCATTTTATTAACCTAAACAATAGCGCCTCTATGATCTTTACCATCGTACTTAGGTAATTCTCTTTTAATTCTTTGATAGTCTTTTTCTGGAAATTTTGTATAGTATTGACTACCTGAGAAGTGTATTTGCAGCATTTGTGGAATTTCATGATGTGTTTGCGAAATCTCATGATTTGGGAAATCTTTGCCTTCTAGAGTCTTGGGACTTTGTGTTGGTTTTTGAGCAATTAAAGGATTAAAAAATGAATTAACCCCTCCCATTAACTGGTTTTGCATTCCTAGCAACATTCTCTCAACGTTATCTATTTTTTTATATCGTTTGTTGATTTCACGAGTTATGATTATCCTATTTTGACCTTCTCCTATCTCTGCCTACTTCTTCTCAACATTATTGAGACAACATCGTACCTTATTGAGTTCTTGATATTTTTTTGTGTCGTCATTATTATTCCCCATTTTTTATTTATTTTTCTTCTTGGCAAAACCAAAAATTTTTATAAATTAATTAATTAATTTATGTAGCTGTAAACTATATGGTATAATTATATAATTACAAGGTATACAATATAATTATATAATTAAACTTTATATAATAAAAAGTTTATATAATTAAAACTTTTTATGATTAAAACTTTTGTATAAATTAAGGTGGGGAGGCACGACTCTATAGAAACTGCAAACAACGATTGACTTAGCAACTTATGATACAACAGTTGGTCGGGGGGCAAAACGGAACAACCTAACACAAGACAATGGACAGAGCGTTGGTCGGACGGTTCAGCAGCATACAAGGAATAGCCACAGTGAGGTCGGCACGGCAAGATGAATGGACAATGACAATTCAATGAATACGTCAGACTTGACGGAATCGGGCGAAGTATGCAGCTATTCAGAACAGACGGCGATTCAAAACAACAAGTGAGAGAAACACAAAGCAACGGGAAGCAGAGTGAGAAGAGTGGAACACAGACACGGACAACAGGGACCAAACGACGGTGAAGGGCAGAGATGGAACACGCAATAGTGGCCATGATACCACTGTAAGACATAGACTTGATTCGCTTATGAATTCACTTGTAGAATTACACAATAAATGTAATAAATACTTTTTATTAACTGAATATTTGAAGGATGATTTACATTCCCTTAGACAGTATGCCTAAATAGGCAGTGACTAGTCACGACGGTAAGTGGTCATGCATTTTGACAATGACTTTTCATTAATTAATAATATTTGAAATTGTTTAAATAATTAATTAATTAATTAATTATATACATATTATTCTATGAATTATTTATTCATAACAATCTTCCCTCCAAATTCCCCTTGAGAGACCCAAGAGGTGAATTTCTCTATGCACCGACAACGATGCCACCATTGTGCTGCTCCTCCGTGACCATTGTGTCCCAACTAATTACAAAGAGTCCTTGGCCCCAAACAAGGCACTATCTAGTGGCTTGTTAATGCCACCTTCTTCGACAAACTTCTGCAAGAGAGTGTTGTTCAATCGGTAATCCCATGTACGGCCAACACACCGGGACAACTCACAGAGTTTATTTGCTCCCCTACCAATCTAACCCATCACTAATGATGTTGGATATATGAAAGTGTGTGGACTCTCGATCACTGGATCCGTTGCATTGCTAATACCCTCACTAACCAAGCCCATGCTATGGTGGGGAATCTCGCTTGGATCCCAGCAACAGTATGGTCGTTGGACTCCTCTGGTAACCCACGACCCTTGTTGGACTATGGTCCTGGCCACTGATATACCTAGGTACTTAACTAACTCCACCGGATACCAACTCAGTATCTCCCGCCATCCAACCCCCAGAGAGGGATCGAATGCACGAACTCCTGTACATGGAACAAGCCCTCCCTCCTGCAAATGTTGCACGCTGCACAACTCATGTTGCCTTGTTTCGCTGGTCTGGTCAACACCTATAATTTGTCTAGGTGACGTGGTCTCTCTCTCACCAATGTTCACAGGCAACCCCACAATGTTGCAAGCCCCATCAATGTATGCCTGAAGAGCGTTACTATGGCACTCCAATATACACCCCTCTAGTTGCATCGTTAGGGACATCAACAGTTCCCCAACACGTGTTAGCTTGACCACTGACTTGGCACAAACCGCCCTCATATCCTCCAGCTACCCATTCCATTGTACAATGGTCTCCCTGACTGTCCTAGCCTTCTTTCCCAACGCTCGAAGGTTGGCCTTAAGATGTTGAATTTGTTGTGCACGTCTATCATCTGAGAACTCAATCACAGCTCTGGATACCTCTGTACCTATCAGCACCTCATCATTGGATATGCCTCTTGGCACCTCATTAATCGACTTTGGTCTACTATCACTTGACAACTTAGACATGACCCTGGACACCTCATCAAGGGATACCACATCAACGGATGGGCCCACTGGGGTACGCTCTATGCTCTCCACCAAGGTGTCAGTGAGATTTATCAAAGGAATCTCTAACAATGGTGACTCCTGCATCACAGTAGGTAGATCTACATGCTCCTCATAATCCTGCGTGTCCTTTGCCTCATGCTCAACCTCCTCATTTTCTTCGCCTGCAACACTGCAACTGTGTTTTCTTCTTGTTTCCCTTGTTGATGCCAATTCTTCGAACTCCTCCACTAGTCTTGTGAAATTCCTATTATAATTTTCAAATTTCGCAAAGAATTTCTCTTGTTGAGACAATTTTGTGCACAAGTCAATCTGAAGATTAATGTTGGACTAGAGTTTCGGTCTCTGGAAGTTTGGCCCAACAATAGCATTTTGGCATTACCATGATTTACACCCACAACTGGCCAAAATCATCTCTTATACCACTTAATGTTCCAAACTAGGAATTAACAGTGAAAATCAAGACAATGAACTAAGATGCAGCAATTAACAGTGACCATGCCACAAGTACCTGAAAGGTATACATAACCATCAAAATGCCAAAGAAAATTCTCCAAACCACTAAGCCATTTATTAATAATGATAAATTAGAGTACTTAAGCAGGTAGGAACAAGGGAACTTGGTCTTGCTATTCAAGCTATGCAAACCCCAGGTGGTACAACTCTGATTTGGAGGAAATATTAGCCCAAATTGGTACTGCACTCTACCCAGAAATTATTGTTGTTGTTGCTAGAATGGGACTGAAGATTTTGCTCTGAAGAATGCCTGATCACCCCGAAATTGCAGCCATAGACTCCCTTTCAAAAACCTAGAATTACCCAAAAAGGGTTTGGCACAACTCCAAGCCAAAACTGAACCCACAAAGTGATGTCAATTTCCTAGTTAACCAGCAATATCCCTTGCTATAAAAATGAGGATTTCATGCCCGAATATCACTCGGAAAATTTTGTAAAACTCATTGGAGACTCCTTTCAATAAACCCACAAAAACCCAGAAGTGTTTGGGTTGAATCCACCGACCCCCGATGACCCCCAACAAGTGTGAATTGCCCAATTTGGCCAGAAAACACCCCATAGTATTGATATTGTTGAATTAAGCTCAAATTCAAAACTGGAAAACTCTCCCAACTCTAGCTAAATTCTCCACTGAGGAATAGCTCATATCTCCAACCTTTATCTCTCCTCAACCTCTACTCCTCTAGCCCCTACGCAAGCCTGCCTGGAGACCCCTACGCACTTGCAAAAATGTAGAATTTCAGCCCCAAGAATTCCCTCAAACTCAACCCCGCTAATCACCACAAAATATCCAGATAAACTAATAGAAAACACCTGTGAATCCTCTGGTGTTCTGCTCCCCTGTAATTGATCTCCTCACAAGCAATTCGAACCACTACTATGCCCTGGATGGAATACGCACCAACTGAAGTAAGTTGCAAAAATGCCCTATGGAAACTCTGAATTGAGCTCCCCAAATTGCCTCACTAGGGAGACACTCAAAGTTCTCTGAAATGAGGGTGGAATTCCCACTCGAAAATTCCTTGGGCTGAACAACATAGATTGTCTTGGCTAAGTAGCTCAAGAAAATTAATGTTGAACTATCAAATCATCAAAGATACCAAATGCAGGCCTCCAAGCTCTATTTATAATTGTTGGCCTTATGTCCCTTAGTGGTCCCCACCTTCCACTAATTTGCACCCCTTCCTTTCTCTCTCTCTCCTCACTAGTGTGAATTGCCTCTTGGGCCGAATTTTCTCTCCTTGTGGTCCCCACTCTCCACTAAGGCTATAATTTTCCTTTTTCCTCCCAAGTCCTAATGTCGAAAATGTCTCCCCTTTTCCAAAATTGTCTCTAATGCAGAGAAACAAACTTGGGGATATTACATGTTGCGTGTCACCAACCAAATTGCAATCTTAATGTTTCAATGACCTAATACTTCGATTGGGGGGAGGGTTATAGACATGTCATGCCTGGAGGAGGGTCATTTTTGTAGATAAAACAAGACAATTTTATTAATATCCAACAAATGACCAAAAAACTAGGTAGGTTTTATTGTACAAACATTCTGCAAGATGTAACCATTTAACACATTTTCCTTGCTTATCCCCTATGTACACTCAAAGGTATCTAAGCACTTATTAACCAACTCAATTTGCCAATTTGTTTGTGGGTGATATGTAGTACTAATATTAAAGGAAACCCCCATCAATTGGAAAATTTGTTGCCAAAAGTTACTAGGAAAATGTCATGGTCCTACCATAAACCCTTTAGGATACTTTATTAATGTACGAGGCCACCTTCATTGAATAAGTCCCACTAAATAGTTAATTGATAGTCACTCATTGTCAAAAGGGTCTCTTTATTAGTAGGACCCAAACTAGTTAGCAGACCCTCAATATAAGTGGGCCCATTTGTAGTTAAAATTCTCTATGAATAGATATATATAAAGTAGAAGGTTATGTAATGTTTTGTCAAGAATTGTTATTGTATTTGGAGCTTTGCTCTTGGAGGTTGCCCTCTTAAATAAGCAAATGAACATAGCTCTCTATTTTTTTAATATCAAGATACCTTTCATAGGGTTTATCTAGTTCATCTTGTATTCTTGGGTTTTGCACTACATTTTATGAAATTTCTCAAGTACTAGGGTTAAATATACTACAAGTGGAATCAAAGCTCTTTCTTGAGCACAAATTGGGAAAAAAAAATTCTTTTTTGTTGATTTTGGACCAATAAAAGAGGTCGGAAACATTCAAGTCGATTTTTGAAACCTTCTATTAAAAATTTGGAGAATCTAGCCTTAGATTTGAATACCTCTTGAAAAATACCCAATTTCAAACAAAACAAAACAAAATTCAAAATGGAGTTCATCAAGTGGAGATATCGTTGATATAAAATCAGTTTTTTTATAGGTCTTTTTCTAGGATGACCACAAATTTCGCAACTTGGATATTTTTGATAGAGTGCACAAATTCCAGTCAAATTAGTGCCATTAAATCCAAAAAAGATGTCATTTCATAATTCGGGCATAACAACCAATCAAAGAAGTATAGCAGAAGTTGTGATCATTCTACATTTTTGGCTTCAAACCCTACCTTGAACAAAAAAAGTTACTTTCTGATGATCTTAAGAGGCTTTTTCTTGTGCTAGCAATCTCCTAAATTTTTGAATTTCTTTCGAGACGTGTTCCAACGTCTTTAAATAACATAGTAACCTGTCATTCAGAGGGTAAATCTGCGATCAAATAAGAATACATGCAAGAATACAAGTGGAATCACATTGTTGGAAACCCTAAAAACCCCTTCGATTAGTACCACATCAAACAATACCTATATACAGAATCTCACTTCTATGTACTTTCGAGTATATAAGAATGGTGGCCACTTTGTTCACTGATGTCAATGATGTCAACGGATGTATAGAAGCCTAAGGATGCCTTGAGTTTATTAAGTATATGGTGAGGTTATGTCAATCAAACGAGCATGTAAAGGGTTTGGTTGGATAGCCCTCTCAGAGACCTTTCCAAAAGTATATGGCACTTGGTCGAACTATCAACAAATCAGGACAAAAGTTGATTTAAAATATATTGGTGCTCAAAAGGGGTCAAACCCCAAAATTGTTAACTAGTGTGCAACAAGCGGAAAGTGTTGAGGCATGAGTGACTAATGTTGGCAAAGGTCTGAACTTGCACAAGAGTTAATTCCCCAACTCTACAACCCCAATTGATTCGAGAAGGTTGGTGAACCAAATTCACCCTGGGAACCGAGGATGGGACAACAAACACGCCAGCAATTGACCGAATAATCCACAATGCAGCCCCAACTAATTTGAGAAGGCTATCGAACTAAATTCACTCAGGGAACCGGAGACAAGATGACAATATCACTGAACGTTGATGGGAAAATCCACAACGCGACCCCGGTTGTTTTTAGAGGGTTGGTGAATTGAATTCACCTGAGGACCCCAGAGTCATGACAGCAAACTTGTCGGCAATTGACGAGACAATCCACAATGTGGCCCGAGCCAATTTGTGTGAGTTAGATACGTCGAAGCACTGGGTTAGCCTGTGAGGTTGGTTAAATGAATTGGCCCCAAGGACGTTTAACTAAGTTTTAAGTTATTCTAAGTAGGGCTTAGCCCTAATCGTCAATCACGCTAAGTCTCCATAATCAGGGATTAGTATTAATCCCCGACAGCACAACCCTAGGAGTGTGTGTGAAGTTTTATTTTCAAAATGGGCTAGGACCCGAGACAACAATGACATGGCAACATGAGTTGGCATGATACGTGGTGATGACGTGGTTGAGCAAGTGACGTGGTTGTAAGATATGTGACACGTGGCATGAAAATGGGCATTTTCGAGTGGCCAACTCAGCCATTTTTTATTGACACATGGCACCACTCAGAGGGTGATGCATGGCATGATGACGTCAGTGTTTCATCATGATGACATCAGCACCAAAGTGCCCTCAGGCGATAAAGCGCATGGTTTTGTACTGTGGTTCTATGGGTTAAAGTGATGAGCCCTCAAGGGCGTCGACGTCAATCAAATGAAGGCTTTATGAGTCGTTGATTGACATTGTAATTACACACGGTTTGAGGTCGGCCTCGATTCGAATTATGAAACGATGATCATGTATAAATATACCAATTGAATTGATGGATTGGTGTAAGTACGGTGTGTTTTCAAGCAATGTTGTTGAACAGCACGATGATATCTAATGTGAGGAGTGTAGTGATTGATTGGAAATAAGCGAGAATTCACAACGTTGAGAGGGCGCAGTTCTGTTTATATATTTTTTGTTCTAGATTGCAAGGCCAAATTTATTTGTCATCTGCCCAACTAAGGTTATTTGTTTGAAGAGTTTACTTCAAAGGCCAAGTCTTTGTATGTTTTTAAGATCCAAATTTATTATATCGCACAAGACCAAGATTAAGCTTGTTTGAATTTGCTTTGAAGACCTAGTTTTGGTGAGTCTGATTTGAAGATTAACTTGAAGATTGTGGATTCGGTGTGAAATAATACGAATAGCAGGTCCACTATGATATTTTGAGGTTGATGCCTGCAAATTGATTAAGGAGGTGGGTGCCTCATTCAAATTGTTGCCTACAACAAGTAGGTGTTTGCAGATTTCAAAGGTCGATGCCTCAATTAGGTTGAAGCCTACAACAAGTTGGTGCTTGCATATTTCTAAGGTTGGTGCCTCAATCAGGTTATAGCCTAAAGCAAGTATGTGCTTGCATGTTTCAAGTGCTCAATGTTTCCTTCTGGTTAGTATCAATAAACTATTGTAATCAAAAAATTAAAGAAGATAAGAAGATTTGTGGTCTTCTCCCACAAGGTTTCCACGTATATCTGGTGTCCTTTTGTATTCATGTAATGATTGATTCTATTGATATATTGTTAAGTTTGGTGAAATTGGCCATTACACTAATGCACCCCCCCCTCTTAGTCTAACCATAATTCCAACATCTGGTGGATATGTGGGGTATACCTAAACCCTGTTTTAGATAAAGTAATTGGTCATCTTGTTGCAATAGTGCACCGAGAACAACACTTGGGGAGATCACTCTCTAATACCTGAGCAGTCAAGTAGTACAGCTATGGACACAGTTAAGCCTCTTTAGTTAGTGACATAAGATATTGGACCAAGTATTAATGTTAGGCCTTGCATGTATATCAGAGAGTCGATGCACCTGACACTCCCTTGTCCTTAGCCTTTGTCAATAAGCTCAAATGTGGTGGATGCTTAAAAACCAGTTCATACCACATCCCAAACAATATGAACTGGGAAATTTTCAATTATATTGTGTTAGGGTTCCACCCTAACCCCCTTATCTATGTAATGGGACCACGTCATAGTCAAGAGTCAATAAAGCCCATATTAATAATTGTAAGTGGTTAATCCGCAATTAATAACGGAACCATAGTTAGTTGCAAATGGGTCGTAGTATTAGATAGATGGTATTAGTAATA
>APFE030932355.1:49407-76352 GCA_000404065.3 Pinus taeda | reverse complement strand
TAAAGGGTAAATGGGCGGTAGTATTAGATAGATGGTATTAATAAAACCCACGGTATTGACCTGTGGTATTGCATGTATGAGTCATATATAAAGGATAGAGACTCCCTGCGAGGAGCATCGTGTCTTGTTTTTGTAATCGAGCTCTACTCTATTGGAGGTTGCCCCCTCGAAGAGGCTTGTGAACATTTCTCTCTGAGTAATAAAATCATTGCTATTCTGTGTTCTGGGTATATTTTCTTCGCATATTCTGTGTTCTGGGTATTTTTCTCCCATATTCTCTGCTCGGTATTGCTTTGCAGGTTAAGAAGCATAACAGCCAACCATTGGTGAGCTACGAGATGTGATAATTCGACTATCTCATGATAGTCGAGTCCACCAATAGTCATGAGATAGTCTAGTCTCAAATGTGGCTTCCCTACAACGGAAAGTACAACCAAATCCGGGTAGAATCTGAGAGGTAAATTAAACATAATGTCACTCCCCTCAATAGTGAGAATGAACCATTGGCCTTCATAGAGCTCATGCTTGAAACTTCCTCCTTGAGACAACATTTGGGTGTTATCTTGCATGACTAGCTCCAACCCCACCAGGTACGCAGTTGGGCCTGCTTCCTTGCCCAACTGATGGTAATGAAACTTATACAACACATTGTACCAATAATAGTAGTAGTAGCAGCAACAATAGTGGTATTAATACTATCACATCAAGCGGTCCGTGTATAAATGAGTTGTGGACCATGTACTTTGACAGATCAAAGACACAGGATGCCTCAGGATTCAGGTGTGTTATGATCAACCCTTAAAACAGGAAGCATCGATTTCAAGTTTCTTAGAGTTAAAGTGCACAAACAACATAGTAGAGTATGAAGCACCCGTGTTGGGCTTACAGAAAGCCATTAGCCTCAACGTGGTCATGCTTAAGGTGGTAGGTGATTCAGAGATAGTAGTGCGTAGGTATGTAACACCATTCACTGTTTCTCACCGCATCTTAAAGGTTGCCAACAAGAGGTATGTTGACTAATCTCAAATTTCTAAGCATTTAATATCATTGTTGTACCACGTATGTATAATGCAACTGTTAATGTGCTGGCAAATCCAGCTTCGAGAATCTCACCAATTAGGGATATATTTACTATTGAAATGTTGTACAAACAATCTATCCCGGACAACATAACTAACTTACTTGTGTTTAATGATGATCAACATATACTACATTTCATGGTCAATGTTGACATCTTCAAAGATGCAGCGATATATGATGACAAGCATGAGCGCTCTCTGCAAGCAGAAGCTAGTAATAGGAAAGGCCACCTTATCACAAAAGACGTGGCAACATTGGAAAAGCTTTATGAATTGCAAGAAGGTTTTTAGGGGCCAATTAACGACAAGACCCATAGATTGACTATGAGGCACGAACTAATAAACCTGTGAACAGAATAGGATCCAAAGTTTTCCAATCTTGGTACATGTTGTACACAACAAGAGCAGCAAGCCTTTATTTGCTTGTTTAAACAGTACCGAGATGTTTTCACATGGACGTGTGATGATCTGAAAACTTATGACATGTGGACTATCGAACATATCATCCCATTCAAAGAAGGAGTCAGGCCATATCAAAAGAGGTTGACAAAAGTACATCCATTGCTTGAACCTCTCATACAGAATGTTGGCTTGTTTGGGCCTGACCCAAGTTCATAGGTAATTTAGCCAAGCAAATCTTGGTACTATTGGCCCTTTCGGCAATAGTCCATAAAGTACGGACTAAGGTCTCACTTGAAGTAGTATGAGAGGGTGCTAGAACTAGGTTTCCACACCCTGGAGATGTTTGATGAGCTTCTGGAGGTCCGTGGTTTGACCTTGCATGCACGTCACTACGTGCACTTGTTATTCCTTCGCAACCTGTGATGCTACTTCCGTGTAGCCCTACTCGAGGCACAACCCATATAATACCCAAGTTCCTTACTATTCAATCTGATATTACCCGATTACTTAACTTATTGTGTAAGACTAATGATTATTACAGCATATTCAGCAATCATATGAGTGCACACAATAAATAAAACAATATAAATGTAAAGAAGGCAATGCACAAGTAGATACATAGAAAGAGGAATCAATTTCTCTTTATTATTCTTTGATCAACATTATAGACATGGCACCACCTTGTGCACTCAGCTGCAAGGGTCTACGCACTCAGCTGCGAACTCTACTAGGCCTCTGCACACTCAGCTGCAGAGCCTCTTCCTACTACTATGACCCAATACACTTAGACTCTTACTGTATGCTCGAACCATTCATATTCTTCTCCTATCCTTTTTCTGTCTTTACAACTTAGAGCCTCGCTCTATTTATACAATCGCATGGTCTGTGGACCATGGGTAGGCTGACATGACTTTACATTACATTAGAATACTTTAGGGTGGATAGCCCTATGACTCATTCTGTACTTCATGCTTTGCGCCTGCAATTCGCAAAGTCTTTATGATACACTTGACAAAAACTTGGGCTTTGAGCCCCAAAACATGTTGTGGGGGGATTCCATGCCCAATAGGCCCCAAACACAGTCATCGTCACTCGTCCCGAGTCACTTTGTTGGTGTCACGATCTTGGCGTGCAGCCCCTCCAACTGGTCCCGTACTGCTCAGAGGTCCGTGACACACTTTTCTTTGGTTTGTTGGACCTACTGCATGCGCTCTTTTGATGCTTCTTTGTGAGGATCAACTTCCTGCCTTAGTGTGTAGAGTCCCTGCATCTTTGCAAGCTTGCCCTCAATATCTGCTGTAATGGTGGAGGCCTGATCAATCCATGGCTAGACGCACGCTTTGAGAAGTGCCTCTTTTTTTCTTGTGGCATCTACCTACTCTTTCAGTGCCCTTTCTTACTGTATCTTTGCCAGCCATTGGGTGAGCACTACTGTCTACACAGCTCCCCTTACATTATCATACTGCTCCTGAAGCTCGCGCACCTCTATTTCTAGGCGCTCAATGTTGGGGTCCTCCTGCAAGGATGTGAGGACGTCAAAGGCTTCGTCCAACATATTGGTATAGTCCTACACTGCCAGTCCAATTTCTTCCAATCGTTTTTAATGGCACTAATGCATTGCTCTCTAACTTCCAGACGAGTGAAGGTTGCACCTTCAACCACAGCCCGGTAATCTGGAGGTTCAGCTCCAGTTGCACTCATGTGGTTTCCTCGCATGCGCTTTGGACTCCACTTGCCAAACAGTGGATCCGCATCTCTATTTGTATGTCTGCGGCAATGGAAAACTCTGGGACTTGCTGCCATGCTTCATCAACTGTCTACATGATTTGCTGGTTCTATGACACCAGTTCATGAGGCTGCAGGCTCAACTGTTCGATGTTGATCTTTTGCTCACTCATCACCTGAATCATGTGGCCCTCCTTGGTGTAGAGCTCTACTATTATGCTATCCTGTAGTTGGTACAATGTGTCTCGTGAAAGGGAATCCAAATTAAGGCCACGTCCCTTGATCTTTCTCACCACGACTCTGTCGTCCTCTTTCTCTGCTATTAGTGCTCCTTCCAGTAGCACTATGGTGTTGGCCATCTTTGCGCATAGAAGCTGCTTTGCTGTTGATGTGCCTACTGTGCCGTAGGTGGCTGCAGTGATTTCTTATGGGGGCCACACCTGTAGTTTCTACAGTTGTGCCCTTCGGGCCCCCAACACAATCTGTTGCTCTGACATGGCTTCTTGGAGCACTTCCTTCGTTACCTCCTGAACCATGTCGCCGATGTCGTAGAGGTTGCCTTCCATTAATGTGATCGCGTCAATGGCTAATTTGGATGCCTTGACCTTTCTTCATGGACCCAATCTCTTTGTGATGCACGACCTTTTCAGCTGGGTGGAAGTTCTGCCCAGGTCCGCACCTTCTTCTGCGTCCTCTGCTTCTTGTCCTATAAACAAGTCCTGACCCTCCTTGTCCTGTGTTGTGGTGGCCCTATTGCCTATGCTGTTACTACTACTTTGGTCGACTTTTCCTGCTCTGCGTCTACCCGTGTTACCTCGCGGACAACCCTTACCTTCGTGGCCACTTTTTCATTGTGCCTCTTCTCGACCAACTTTGTGAAGTGCAACTTGGCCTCATCCTTTTGTTTCTGTGTTGTTGTCCTATCCAGCTCTGCTAGATCCAAAGTGTGCCACTCGGGGGGCCATGATTCTAATACTGAAAAGATTTCATCATCAATATTGATGAAGGGAAGCTTACTCCATTGCTGCATCAGATCCTTACATACCGTGATGTAAACATTATGCATGTCCACCTTGATGTCTGCAAAGCTCCACAAACTATTGTGCACTATGGGGGATAGGCGCGGCCCTCTATTTATCCACATCCGGATGCTAGCCTCCATGGGAACCTAGAATATATTTGTCTCGTGAATCCACTTTGTGTCCTTGGTGACCCAGAGTGACGTGTACTTTGCAGCCTCTGGTAAGTCATGTTCAATGCTAGGGAACTGACTATCCTCGGGTAGTTCCCCTGTTACCAGCAAAATGGACACGAGAAACCAGGCGTAGTGGAAGGTCTTGCGCTGCTCCTAGGCTTCCTTGTAGTTGGTCAAAAATTCCTCACAAAGAAACTTAGCCCAGTTGAGTTGGACCCCTTTTGCGCATTGTTAAGCCAATGTAACTATCTACACTGGTACCTCATCACTGCAACATTTTCTCATTACCTTCCCCGCCAAGAGTTGGGTGGTGACGCGCACCCGTTTATCTTTGATGCTGCTGATTGGGTAACCCCTATTTTTCTTCTCAAACTAGTATACATTTTCTTCATGGCCTCCATGAGAGCCAAATCTCTGCTTTCTCCTGTTATCACTGCGGGGTCCTTTCCCTTACAAGGGAGCCAAGTAATTCTATGGATGAGATCCACTATGATGGGAATAGGCTCCTCCAACCATAAGTACCCATCATGCACCAAGCAAAGCAGCTTCCTGGTGAGAAAAATAGTGATAGCCGCACAGTGAAAGTGTGGAATCCATAACAGATGAAGTAATTCGGCCTTCTCCACACCGCGCAACCATTTTCGTGGCTCTAGTGTTGTGACTGGCCCTTCCATGCTCTGCTTCATGAGGTTTTCCATCTCTAAAAGTGGGAACTTCTCGTTGTCTGTGAGGTCCCAATCTTCAAACTTCATTGTGGGCATGTGTCCTAGATGTGATCACTCAAACACAATTCCATCGGGGAGGAGCGAGGTCTGGAGTGCGCTCTTAGTGGCATCCAGGTCCTTTGGTATCTTATTTTTCCCTTTTGGTGGAGGGATGTACTTGGGCAATTTCATTGCAAAGTGCACTAGCTAGATGTCCTCTTCCATGTATTCTTCTTCCTCTATCTCATCAATGAGAGCCTATAGGTCCTCCTCCTAGTCATCGGTCTCAATGGTGACAGCCTTGCCCTTTCCTTCCATTGAGAGTTTACTAAACCACAGATTCCATGGAGACGTGCGAACTGTTCCTGCTGCATGCTTATCTTTTTTTAGTCTCAAGGTCTGAGGCAATTTCGAGGTTTCCAATGCGACCCCAGTGTTTCCAGGAACATCATGTACAATGGGGTTTCATGTAGCCTCATCAGCGGTTCCTTTTGTAGAGCCCAAACCTCTCCTGGTAGTCATCATCATGTTTGAACTATCTGTGGTCATGCACAAACTTCGACGTTGAAATCTTGCTTGGCACTCAACAATTTGTGCTCTAATCAACTGTTCAAATCTCAAGTGAGCAAGTGTTGTCTTGGGGCTAGCCCCTGGAGTTTTATAGCGCCTTTTGAATTCAAATTCGACTGTTCCCCCTAATTCTAGCTCATTGATGCCTTCTTGGTGGAAAATTTCCCCAAATCTTGCCCTTAACTCGTGTCTTAAATGCCTACTGCCCACTCCCTCTTGCCTTAAATCAGACATCTTGTCATGTATAGTGACACCAATGGTCACTTCCTAGCCTACCTGCATGGCAACGCACTACCCCTACGTGGTTGCGACCCTTATGACATGCTGATTTTGCACACACCTCCCATGTCATGCACCTCCCAAACAAACTCTTTTATAGTCTCGCACTCTCTTTCAACTCCTTGGAGTGCTCAAATTGTGCTCCCTACGGCTAGTCATGTGGTTATACCACCTATGCGAGACTTCAACTTGCCTTTCAGTATAGTTCGCGGAAACTCCTCAATTGCCTTCGTGACAGTCGGCGTCACACGTTCTACTGTATGTAGTGCACTCCCCTGGTTACTGCGTTTGGTGAGGTGCAGTCGTAGCCATGGCAGCATAGTCATAAATTCTTAGCGATAATCTTCTAATGCAGTGGTATCATCATCCGTATCTTGCCTTATCATCCTTGGTTTATCGACGAAACATGCTTGCGTGATATCGTTTTCCAGCCTCTTGATCTCAATGTCCATCAAAATGCTTTTCTTCCTCAATCATAACTGGCCCTTTTCAAGTTCGTAAAGTCTAAGGTTCCATCACTAAAGGGCTTCCTGAATCCTTATATGTTGAACCTCGTGTAGCTGTGTGATTTCTTCATAATGGTCATCACGCACTGCCACAACTGTGAGAGCCATTACGTGTAGATTCCTTTTTGTATTCTCTTCAAAAATTACGGTCTCTACTCTATTCTGCACCTTTGGAATCGTTTCCGTGGTCAGGGTTTTGCACATGGACCTATAGGCCCATCGAGCCACTGGTATGCGTAGGTCCCAATCATTGCGTCTTGCCTGGTGAACCTTGTTCACTACTCTGCACACCATATCAAATGCTTTGTCATGGATAATTGGCACCACACATCACCTTTTTTGCTGTTGCATATTCTTCCAATTCTCTATTCTGGGGGTGGTGTTCACTTGTACGGGTTGTACAACATATGTCTCTACCCATCGTGAAATGTGGGTGCGCAATTCTTTCTACCCTTGCTGACTAGCTCTCGTTCGGAGATGGGGTTTTCCAGAACGTAGGCACATCATCCTTCTACATCCGTGCAAGTCCTCAAAACTTTCTTGATGCATACCGCACCATCGTGTGGGTGTTGCATGTAGCACCCATTTCAAAGCATCGAATTGCTAGTGCTCTAGTACTGCACTTTCAAATTTTCTCATAAATTCATCCACCACTGTTAATCCATCATATGTCAACAACTCGCTTGCCCCTGTTGTCATGCAACATAGTGATATAATCATCATGTTGCAATTCAGAGTTGTTACTTCGTGCAGTCGATTCTAACATCGTTCTACTTCTTTGTCTGAATATGAAGTGAAAGAGCTTTTGTGCTCCCATGAAATTCTTCCATCTATAGTTGGATTTACCCAATCCTGCTCTCATGCAGTTATCTTGTAAATACAATTGATATTGTCATCACTATCATCGTTGCACATTGGTTCAGTGTATCACACGCCTTTGGCTGGATCTAGCAGTACTACTATGCGTAGTAACTTTTTCTCATATATCATTTTGTGTTTCTTTAGATTTATGACTCAGTTAATATCGGTGGCCCAATCTATTCCTAGTAGTGTGGGATAGAGAATACTATCATCGATAATCTGTATCACTTCAAAATCCACCTACACGCTCACACCTTCAATATCTAATGTTACCCCTTGCAATCTTCCCATGGGAAAAATCTTCTATTGGTTTGCCATTCATAACTGAATACGGGACCATTGTAGTGCAGGTCTACCCATGTGTTCCCATGTTTGATTTGGTAGTCCATTCACATCCAAACCCAGATCTAGGATTACCTAATCCATTTCATACTCACTGATTTGCATAGTCAACCTCATTTCCCTTCGTATGCGTAATGCATGTTTTCCAAGTTTCCGGACCACACGTAGTTCTCCTGGCCCCACGCACCCAGTGATAAGTTCCTGTAGTCCTTTGATGGCCTTGCTGTCGTGCAGCAGTTTCATGCATGTCTCTAGAATTCACAAAATCAGACCCTGGAAGGCTGCAGACAAGGAAGACCTCAAGTAACTGTTTCAAACTTGCTTTAGGCTGAGGCTTAGCCTCCTCAACCTGAGAGGGCTCTCTCAAAAAGGGTTAATGATTTTGATTATAGTTAAGATGGCTAACTCTTGTGAGACAAATGTAAAAATATGAATGGTGGAAACACATTTTGCAACTATCCATTGGGCTTATGGAGTCAACATCATCTCAATATGACAATGAATTCAACCTTACATAGAAGTCATGGCATTCAGCATTTAAAATATTCAGAACATACCAACTCAGATAGGACCACACAGTCTATGAATGCATATAGGAAGTTAGAGCACCTCAAGTGAATTCTAAGTGATTACACATTCATACCACTGCAAGAATTAGGAAAAGGACAACATCACACATTCTGAACATCAAATCCCTCATGAATCCTGAGAAGTAAAGCCAAACATGTATTATCAAAACAAAGTATTACATCAGCCAAATATCAGAGTTTAGTTTCATAAAATTGCCTCTGATCTTCATAGACAAACTGAAACACTGGAGAGTAAAACTCTTCCATGTATTTAGCTATAGGATCCCAGAATACATGATCAACTTGATGATTCTCATAACTTTCTGATTGTGCAAATTGATATTCAATAATAGAGTACTCTTCCTCAATCATGAAAGAGAAAGGAAGCAACACCCTCTCCTATGTTCAGACATAGAAACCTTTTGAAAAGAATGATCATGACCATGAAGAATATATGATTGAATTTGACCTTGTAGACCTTCAATGTCTTTCTCAATGTCCTTAGCAACTCCATCCAAAAATTTCATCTTATCTTTTGTCTTGCACTCAAATGATTTTAGATAAGAAGACAAGGAAAAAGAAAAATTTTCATCTATTTCTTCATTAATATGATCATCATTCCATTGTTTGAAACTTTGAATTGAAGGAGAGTTTACCACCACATCTGATCTATCTATCCATTCCTCCAAAAACATAAACCAAAAGTTTTCAAATGACTTAATGGATTTGGCAGGAAAGCTTTCAATCCACCGTTTACATTTCCCTTGAAATGAATCATAGAACAACATAATGCAAACATCCTCATGTTTAACTCTAAGAAGCTCGGTAAAATCACGGAAATCTGATACATGCTTCAAAGTTAAACTCAAATCTTCTCCATTGAATTTTGGGCCATTCCTTAGAAAATATGCATCCTTGGGAAAATGATTTGGGAAACCATGAATTCCCGAAAAATTTATGCATGCATACCTTGAAATAAGAATGGTAGAATCTGGGTCCTCCATAACTTCAGTGGAATCACCATGAATCTATGAATTTTGAATTCTTCAACAATGGAGTCGCCAAGGTAGATTTGCAGCCTCAAAAATTCTTCTGATATGGGAAATATCAGAGATGATTTTTCAACTGCTCAGAAACTCTTCTAGAAGTTGACTAGTAAAAACAAGGAGACAAAGTTCCTCCTTTTTGGAGTTTCTTTCTTATGCTTGTCTTCGAATCCTTCTGCTGACCATGTTGTCTCCTTTGCTTGATGTTTATACCTTGCAAGTAATCCCTTCCCTTAAATTTGGCAATATCAAGGTTGGTAGACATCAATTCCTTTTTTGACTTCCTCAAAGCTACATTCTTCTTCTTGAGTTGAAATGGAAAACTTTGATGTATGCTGACCTTGAGCTTTGCCAAGGGCTTCCTATGCATGAAAGGAACACAAAAGTGACCAAGACCAATTCTTCGTCACATTACCCCT
The DNA here is from genome assembly GCA_000404065.3 of Pinus taeda. Taxonomy (NCBI): domain Eukaryota; kingdom Viridiplantae; phylum Streptophyta; class Pinopsida; order Pinales; family Pinaceae; genus Pinus; species Pinus taeda. The sequence goes on along the minus strand of APFE030932355.1, from coordinate 66,655 downwards.
TTTCTTTGAAATTTGTTTAGTGATAACAGTGGCTCCACTTGGGATAGTGTGCCCTTGTGGTACACTAAGAACCTACAATTCCAGTGCCTTATCCTCTTATGATAAACTAACAATTTCTTGACAAGCATCTCTTTCAAGCTTCTTGGGCCTTCACCTCGGGCTTAAGCTTGATGATCACTGTAGGAGAAAGAAATATACATCTACTTAAAAATGCTCAATCAACCTTGAGCTTATTTGCATTTTCCTAACTACCTACCCTATCAATTTCAAACTTCTTTCAGCTCAATCAATGTGAAATTTCCAATGTATCCAATCATTTGTCTTATCTGATATTTGAGTTTTTTGACTGCATCGGAGTTCAGAAAAACTATGATATTGTGATGACCATTGCCACTGAAATTTCCTCTGATCTTCATAGACAAACTGAAACACTGGAGAGTAAAACTCTTCCATGTATTTAGCTATAGGATCCCAGAATACATGATCATCTTGATGATTCTCGTAACTTTCTGATTGTGCAAACTGATCTTCAATAACAGAGTACTCTTCCTCAATCATGAAAGAGAAAGGAAGCAACACCCTCTCCTTGTGTTCAGACATAGAAACCTTTTGAAAAGAATGATCATGACCATGAAGACTATATGATGGAATTTGACTTTGTAGACCTTCAATGTCTTTCTCAATGTCCTTAGCAACTTCATCCAAAAATTTCATCTTATCTTCTGTCTTGCACTCAAATGATTTTAGATAAGAAGACAAGGACAAAGAAAAATTTTCATCTATTTCTTCATTAATATGATCATCATTCCATTGTTTGAAACTTTGAATTGAAGGAGAGTTTACCACCACATCTGATCTATCTATCCATTCCTCCAAAAACATAAACCAAAAGTCTTCAAATGACTTAATGGATTTGGAAGGAATGCTTTCAATCCACAATTTACATTTCCCTTGAAATGAATCATAGAACAACATAATTCAAACATCCTCATGTTTAACTCTAAGAAGCTCGATAAAATCACATAAATCTGATACATGCTTCAAAGTTAAACTCAAATCTTCTCCATTGAATTTTGGACCATTCCTTAGAAAATATGCATCCTTGGGAAAATGATTTTGGAAACCATGAATTCCCGAAAAAAATATGCATGCATACCTTGAAATAAGAATGGTAGCATCTGGGTCCTTCATAACTTCAGTGGAATCACCATGAATCTATGAATTTTGAATTCTTCAACAATGGAGTCACCAAGGTAGATTTGCAGCCTCGAAAATTCTTCTGAGCTCCTGCTACCTTTAGAAGTTTAGTCTCTTGATTTCAGGAATGAATAATCTTCAGACTCCCGGTAGATGCACCAAAATGTTATCTCAAAATATCAAGGCTGAAAATCTACCTTGGCGACTCCATTGTTGAAGAATTCAAAATTCATAGATTCATGGTGATTCCAATGAAGTTATGAAGGACCCAGATGCTACCATTCTTATTTCAAGGTATGCATGCATAAATTTTTTGGGAATTCATGGTTTCCCAAATCATTTTCCCAAGGATGCATATTTTCTAAGGAATGGTCCAAAATTCAGTGGAGAAGATTTGAGTTTAACTTTGAAGCATGCATCAGATTTCTGTGATTTTACAGAGCTTCTTAGAGTTAAACATTAGGATGTTTGCATTATGTTTTTCTATGATTCATTTCAAGGGAAATGTAAACGGTGGATTGAAAGCTTTCCTGCCAAATCCATTAAGTCATTTGAAGACTTTTGGTTTATGTTTTTGGAGGAATGGATAGATAGATCAGATGTGGTGGTAAACTTTCCTTCAATTCAAAGTTTCAAACAATGGAATGATGATCATATTAATGAAGAAATAGATGAAATTTTTTCTTTGTCCTTGTCTTCTTATGTAAAATCATTTGAGTGCAAGACAGAAGATAAGATGAAATTTTTGGATGAAGTTGCTAAGGACATTGAGAAAGACATTGAAGGTCTACAAGGTCAAATTCAATCATATAGTCTTCATGGTCATGATCATTCTTTTCAAAAGGTTTCTATGTCTGAACACAAGGAGAGTTTGTTTCTTCCTTTCTCTTTCATGATTGAGGAAGAGTACTCTGTTATTGAAGATCAGTTTGCGCAATCAGAAAGTTACGAGAATCATCAAGCTGATCATGTATTCTGGGATCCTATAGCTAAATACATGGAAGAGTTTTACTCTCTAGTGTTTCAGTTTGTCTATGAATATCAGAGGCAATTTCAGTGGAAATGGTCATCACAATATCATAGTTGTTCTGAACTCTGATGGAGTAAAAAAACTCAAATATCAGATAAGACAAATGATTGGCTACATTGGAAATTTCACATTGATTGAGCTGAAAGAAGTTTGAAATTGATAGGGTAGGTAGGTAGGAAAATCCAAATAAGCTCAAGGTTGATTGAGCACTTTTAAGTAGATGTATATTTCTTTCTCCTACAGTGATCATCAAGCTTAAGCCTGAGGTGAAGGCCCAAGAAGCTTGAAAGGGATGCTTGTCAAGAAATTGTTAGTTTATCATAAGAGGATAAGGCACTGGAATTGTAGGTTCTTAGTGTACCACAAGGGCACACTATCCCAAGTGGAGCCACTGTTATCACTAAAAAAATTTCAAAGAAAAGGGGTAATGTGAGGAAGAATTGGTCTTGGTCACTTTCGTGTTCCTTTCATGCATAAGAAACACTTGGCAAAGCTCAAGGTCATCATACATCAGAGTTTTCCATTTCAACTCAAGAAGAAGAACGTAGCTTTGAGGAAGACAAAAAATAAATTGATGTCTACCAACCTTGATATTTCCAAATTCAAGCGAAGGGATTACTTGCAAGGTATAAAAATCAAGAAAAGGAGACAACATGGTCAGCAGAAGGATTCGAAGACAAGCCTAAGAAAGAAACTCTAAAAAGGAGTAACTTTGTCTCCTTGTTTTTACTAGTCAACTTCTAGAAGAGTTTCTGAGTAGTTGGAAACTCATCTCTAAAAATTGAAAGAGGTTTTCATTCCTACGATACTGATGTATAGAAACCTCTTCCATTTTCTTCAAATCCATTATGATCTGGGAGAAATGAAGGACCAAAGTTGCGCTACGAAACTGCTATAGGTGCAGTTTTTCACAAGTATTTTTTACACCTGTTTTTCAAAGACTCATTCTGGGCAATGGGAACGATGTTTCAAAAAACCAAGAGAGGTTTTTGTTCATCATGGATTGGCTCAAACAATGCTCCTTCAGTTTTTCGAAATATAGTTTTTATGAGAAGATATGAACTCTATCCCAAGACCTATTTTTCGGCCAGAACAGTTGAAATGTGGTTGCTATCAATAATTGATTCCTTTAATAGTGAAAGTAAAGTGTCCATCATGGAAGCAGTGCAATTGAGGTGTTAATTCAAAAATTTGCAAATTTTTCTTCAATTACACTTCAAATAGAATGGCAAGACAATGGATTGACTCCTCAGGAATTTCAGGTTCATCTTCTTCATCTACCAAATTTTGTTGGAAAGGAGGTCTTACTGGAGGATCTAATTGTCTCTTGGCCTTTGCTGATTCTGAGGTCTTCTGAACTGAGGATTCCTAAACTGAGGTTCTTGCTGTGCTGGAGGAGCAGAGGCATTCCCAAGAGCTAACCGATCCATTAGTTTTTCCATAGTCTTCATCATTGTTTCAAACTTATCTTCTAGAGCAGAGGTAGAAGGTTTCTCTTCTTCTTTCATTTTAGACTTTATTTTCCTGATTTTTCATAAAATTGCCTCTGATCTTCATATACCCTTCAAAATGCATGTTTTTGAAATGTATGAACACTTTAATGGAAGCATGAAGTAAGTGCCTTCTTGATCTCTTCAAATGATTTCTTTGCTTCAGCTGTCCACTTAAAATCCACTCCCTTTTTTAACATTTTTGTTATGCTCTTGACAACTTCAGCAAAGTTAGGAATGAATCTTCTAACAAAGTTAACCTTCCCAAGAAAGGATTGAATCTCCTTCCTACTTCTTGGTAGATCTAATTTTTGAATTGCACTAACTCTATTAGGATCAACCCTAATTCCTTCTTCCGAAATATGACCAAGAAGTTTGCCAGAAGTTAAAGCGAAAATACTTTTGGTTGGGTTAAGAGAAATACCAAACCTTCTACACTTCAGCAGGACCTTTTCAAGGTGCTTCAAATGATCTTCTTCTCTCTTTGAAAAAACGGTGATATCATCAAGATAAACCACCACTGGTTTGTCTTTTTCTTCAGCAAAAGCAATATCCATTGCTCTCTGGAAAGTGGCTCCTGCGTTCATGAGACAAAATGGCATCTTTGAATACATGAATGTTCCCCATGGTGTGGTGAAGGCTGTTTTGTCTTGATCATCTGGGTGAACAAGAATCTGATTGTACCCTGAGAAACCATCAAGCATAGACATCCTTTGTGAACCAACAATATTTTGCAAAATCAAATCCATTTTAGGGAGAGGATAATTATCCTTCAATGAAGCTTTGTTTAGGTTTTTGAAGTCTATACAAATTCCGATCTCTCCATTCTTTTTTCTGACTAGTACCAAATTAGCAAGCCAATTTGAGAATCTAATTGGAACAATAATTTTAGCATTAAAGAGTTTTTTCACTTCTTTTTCAATCAGTGGTATAAGAAGAGGATTAATTCTTCTTAACTTCTGCTTGAAAGGCCTTTCATTCTCTTTAATAGAATGGTATGCTATATAATTGATGGGTCATATTGTTTCAAGTAAGCATAGCTCCATGAAAAAACATCAATGAACCTTTTCATCATCTCAACATATTTAGTCTTCATATCAGCTGAAAGAAATTTTGAAATCTTGACTATCTTAGGCACAACTGAATCTCCTAAATTGCAGCTTTCCACCTCTTCTTCATTAGCTTGTAATTTTGGTGCTTTGAATACATCATTCTCATCAAATAATTTCTCAAGGGGAATGAGGCCTTTTGGAATCAAGTTGTTTTGTAATTGTAGGACTTTAGAACTTTCTTTTGATCTACTAACATATTTTGTTGATCTATCTGATTGTTTTCAAATTCTCCCTTTAATTCAATGAACTTCTTTACCTGCTGATCATCCTCAAAAACTTGCCAATTTGTGATGTTATCTGGTATAACTAGTCTATGGCGAACCTCCACCTCATAATTTTCAGAAGAGTGCTTAGGAATGGTAAAAAGGCTGGCAGAAACAACAAGAGAATCTGCAATAGAGTTTTGGTCTCTAGTTTTGATGGTGAAAGAATAGGCTTGAAACTTTTCCAACATCTCCAACACTAAGTTTCTGTATGCTCCCATCCTTACATCCTTAGTTTGGTATGCACCTTGTACTTGTTTAATTACCAATTTAGAATCTCCACAAATCAAAGCTTCTAAGCCTAAAATCAGAGATTTGTACTCAGCCATATTGTTGGTACAATCAAAGTTTAGTTTATAGGAGAGAAACTTACTTTCTTTAGTTGGAATAGTGATCCAAATACCAGCTCCTGCCCCTTCTCTTCCTGATGATCCATCAAAGTGTAATGACCAGTAGCCCATGGTGTCTCTTTCATCTCCTTGCTTCCCTTCTTGACTCTAATTTTCTGAAAGTTCATCTTGTGATTCTCTTCCAACTGATTCATTGAAAAGAATAGCTGATCCAAGACCAGTATCGAATGAATAAATAGGAAAATTTTGAGGCTTGTCTTTGCTGCTTACCATATAGGCCATTCTGGTCTCCCGATATAACCTCCCTCAATCATGAAAGAGAAAGGAAGAAAGACCCTCTCCTTGTGTTCAGATATAGAAACCTTTTGAAAAGAATGACCATGACCATGAAGACTATATGATTGAATTTAACCTTGTAGACCTTCAATGTCTTTCTCAATGTCCTTAGCAACTTCATCCAAAAATTTCATCTTATCTTCTATCTTGCACTCAAATGATTTTAGATAACAAGACAAGGACAAAGAAATTTTTTTATCTATCTCTTCATTAATATGATCATCATTCCATTGTTTGAAACTTTGAATTGAAGGAGAGTTTACCACCACATCTGATCTATCTATCCATTCCTCCAAAAACATAAACCAAAAGTCTTCAAATGACTTAATGGATTTGGCAGGAAAGCTTTCAATCCACCATTTACATTTCCCTTGAAATGAATCATAGAACAACATAATGCAAACATCCTCATGTTTAACTCTAAGAAGCTCGGTAAAATCACAGAAATATGATACATGCTTCAAAGTTAAACTCAAATCTTCTCCATTGAATTTTGGACCATTCCTTAGAAAATATGCATCCTTGGGAAAATGATTTGGGAAACCATGAATTCCCGAAAAATTTATGCATGCTGAAGATGATGACTAATGCACAGGAGTTTTATAGCGTGCTACGAAACTGCTGAAGCTGCATAATTAACATTCAGTCAACCAAATTTTGAAGACTTTTCAATCGGCATTAAAAAGTTTTTGTTAGCACACCTGCACATGGGAAAGGCTTACAACACACGAAGGATGTGGCACTCCAATGGATAGATTGACTAATTCAAGAAGATCAACATGGTTAATTAATTTCGATTATCTATGAGGAAACCAAAGCATTAAACAGGGGCAGTTTCCTGTTTCTCAGCCGAGGTAAAGGGATACGACAGTAAGGGCCAGTAAAGATCTTTAAACATCCATCAAAGCTACAGCTATAGTCAACCACTTGGCAGAGAATGAATATTGATTTTAATAAATGCTATGTTCAACATGTTGTAGAATTAGAATCCTAATTGTTTTAGGTTTCTAGAGCTGTTAGTTAGTAGTAAGTTGCTTTTATTAGTTAGTTTAAAGGTGAATAGGTGTCATAAGAAGTAGAATTCGAATTCCCCTCAGGTTTGAGGATAAATCTCAGTCAGGGAAAATAACTCTATAAATATAAGAAAAGGAAATGTAATAGGGGTTGGAAATTTTATGAAAAAGAACTATGATATTTGGCTTATGTAATACTCTGTTTTGATAATACATGTTTGGCTTTAATTCTCAGGATTCATGAGAGATTTGATGTTCAGAATGTGTGATGTTTTCCTTTTCCTAATTCTTGCAGTGGTATGAATGTGTAATCACTTAGAATTCACTTGAGGTGCTCTAACTTCCTGTATGCATTCATAGACTATGTGGTCCTATCTGAGTTGGTATGTTCTGAATATTTTAAATGTTGAATGCCCTGACTTCTATGTAAGGTTGAATTCATTCTCATATTGAGATGATGTTGACTCCATAAGCCCAATGGATAGTTGCAAAATGTGTTTCCACCATTCATATTTTTACATTTGTCTCACAAGAGTTAGCCATCTTAACTATAATCAAAATCATTAACCCTTTTTGAGAGAGCCCTCTCAGGTTGAGGAGGCTAAGCCTCAGCCTAAAGCAGGTTTGAAATAGTTACTTGAGGTCTTCCTGGTTTGCAGCCTTCCAGGGTCTGATTTTGAGATAACAGGATCCATCGCTGGCTCTAGTTTTCCTTACTACTTGAAGTGGAGGCCTCCATGAAGCTCTTCTTAGCTTCCATGACTGTCTCCTTCGCACATTCTAAATCAAAATCGGGTTCTTCTGTAGGAACCTTGCGAACCCACACATTTTCTTTTGGCTACTTCCCTTTATCATCGCCCATGGTCATACCGCTCCTGAGCATCATGATTACATTTGGGTCTTCCTCGTGTGGCTCAAACCTCATCATCTGCAAATTTTGAGTCGGAGGGGGCTACGGTACCCCTTTTTCATGCATCCTCATTATCAGTGAAGGGCAGTATTTTTCCTCATGGTTAAACTGAGTACAGTACCAACATGATGTCCTTGTTGGGTTTGTACAATCACGAGGATAATGCCCTGCCCCTCCGCAATTGTAACAAATTAGTTGTCTGCAACCCCTTCCTGTTCCCATTCTATCTCGACCTCGACCACGCCCCTGAAATCTAGTGCACACCATCCTTGCATTTTGGTCGAGGGCTTGGTTTCGGTCTGCACCCTATAGGTAGGAGTTCGATCCATCATTAGTTTGTAGCTTCAGCAAGTGTTGATCATGGCCAACTGACCTATAGAAATTACAAAACAATTGTTGGGACGTCTGTGTATACTTCTGCAACAGATGAAAATTATCCGTAGTATGTTTTCCTCCTACCTCACAAATCGTGCACCATAATGTAGGCAATGCGCTCAGCCCTTCCTGTGCCTAAGGTCTTAACAACATCGGCGCTCCTTGTGCCAAGTAGTTCACGAACACTAGACAGTGGTCATCGTCGTGTCCTTGACCTTTGTATTTTATGCACCATACCTCCTCGAGCGCCTCTAACCGACGTGTCCTGTCCTGTTTCAAACTCTTCATTTCTAGACACAAATTTTGCAATTGCGCATGGATTTGTTGGACTGCCAACCCAAGGTCTTGTGTAGGGGTCTCATGTAATCTCATTTCCATCTCCAAAGATTCAGCATGGGTGGAAAGTTTTTACTGTGATAGCGTTGTCCTTAAGTGTGGTGTCAGTGATGCTACAAAAAATATGCGATGTTGTCCATCTATCAACGTCATATTGGCTTCACGAATCGTACTCTTCAGACTTTGGTCCAGATTCTAAGGGGTCTCACCTAGGAGCATCGTAATCTTCTTAAACCCAATGATTGATTGTGTCTCTTACTTTGGCCTGTTCAATTCCCTGTTCAGCACGGCTTTGATTTCTGCGATTCCTATGTTTGGGTGGTCATTAGAATGCTTGATATACCATGTTAATGCCTGATCCTACTGTGCACTCACTAGTGTAGACTTCTTAATATTGTCATCCACGACGCCTTGTGCTTCCAATACTTCTCTTACCACGAACTAAAATTGGTCTAGATCTTGATTCCCCACTGCTTTAAATACCAGTAGTTTGATCGCACTTACCATATTGAACTGAGGTGGCGGCGGTGGTGAGGTGGGTGGAGATGGAGGTGAGGAGGGTGAGATGGGTGGCGGTGTGGGAGGAGGTGGTAAATGTGAAATTCGCTGCCTTATCAAACTGATCGCACTTCTCAGAGAAACTTTCGCGAGCACTTCCTCACTCCCCCATGAGGGTGAAATTAAGGGATTGGTTTCTAATTCTTCGCTACCTCCGCTTCTATAGATCTTCTCACTTTCCGTAGCTCTAAACATTAATTTATTCGCATAACCCACTTTTCACACAATAGCATCTAAATCCAAGTGTTCAAAGATTTAATATACTTACATCGTCCCTTGAGGAAACATCGCTCTGCCTCACTGTAGCTGACGGTCATGTCTACCGCAAATTCAGTGATAAATCCTCCTATTATTCGGTTGAGCCAATGGTCCACAGCTCGCGCGATCTTATCTCCTGATGCTTCTAGTCTGGGCACTAATTCTGGAGTCCACACTATTAGTTTGTCGAGCCTACACCTTCCATGGTTGTTTTCTAACTTCGCAATCCACTCATATAGCTTAGAAGGAAAGGACACAAAGAAAATTTTGTGGATTTCTGTATACAAGTACCTCTCCAACCACTATTCCTTAGATACTTGCAGATTTCTATTTTCCTGCGCCACGAACTCGTGAATCTTCTTGTCCAACCACTCTTCAAATTCTTTATTTGTTGGATTCCAGTGGCAAGAAATCAAACATCCCTTATGCAGATCCTAGTCTTGGAAATGGAACCATTTGTTGGCTTGTTTGGGCCTGACCAAGGTTCAGAGGTGATTTAGCCAAGCAAATCCTGGTACTACTGGCCCTTTCGGCAATAGTCCGCAGAGCGCAGACTGAGGTCTCACTCGAAGTAGTATGGTAGGGTGTTAGAACTAGGTTTCCGCACCCTGGGGATGTCTGATGAGCTTCTGGAGGTCTGTGGTTTGACCCTGCGCGCATGTCGTTACGCACAATTGTTATTCCTTCACAACCTACGATGTTGCTTTTGCACAACCCTATTCAGGGCGCAACCTGTATAATATGCAAGTACCTTGCTATTCAACCTGTTATTACCTGATTACTTAACTTACTTGTGTAAGACTAATGATTATTACAACATATTCAACAATCATATCAGTGCGCACGATAAATAAAATAGTATAAATGTAAAGAAGGCAATGCACAATTAGATATATAGGAATAGGAATCAACTTCTCTTTATTATTCTTCGATCAAGATTACAGACTTGACACCACCATGCACACTCAGCTATAGGGGTCCACGCACTCAGCTGTAGACTCTACTAGGCCTCCGTGCACTCAGCTGCAGAGCCTCTTCGTACTACTACAACCCAATACACTAAGACTCTTACTCTATGCTCGAACCATTCTTATTATTCTCCTATCCTTTTTCTATCTTTATAGCTTAGAGCCTTGTTCTATTTATACAATCCCATGGTTTGCAGACCATGGGTAGGCCAACATGACTTTACATGACATTGCAATACTTTAGGGTGGACAACCCTATGACTCATCCTATACTTTGCACTCTGCACCGCAATCCACGGAGTCTTTACAATACACTTGACCAAAACTTGGGCTTTGAGCCCAAAAACATGTTGTGGGGGGATTCAATGCCAAACACAGAAAGAGATTACTAAGTTCTTGGATGCACAGATCATATACAAAGTTCACCATTCCACATGGGTCTCCAACCTTGTTCCTATACGTGAGAAGTTTTGGGAAGTCTGCTTATGTGTCGATTTCCAGAACGTAAATCATGCCTCAGACAAAGACAACTACCCTATGCCATCTATGGACCATATTTTGCAAACAATATCTGGGGCACAGATGTTTTCTCTTCTTGACAATTTCTCAGGATACAATCAAGTTCTGGTAGCAGAACCTAATAGACTAAAAATTACTTTCCATACCAAGTGGGGAACATTCACTTATAGATGAATGTCGTTTGGGCTTGTAAATGTAGGCACAAAATTTAAGTGCAACATGGACATCACCTTTCGTAGACTCATTGGACAAAGCATGGTGGTATACCTTGATGATGTGACTATGCTCTCAGTAAGATGAGAAGACCACATATGCCATCTGAAGAAAATCTTTGAGCAAGGTCGGAGATATTTGATTTCCTTGAATCCAAAAAAGGGTGTATTTGAAGTTTCGGAGGGGAAGCTCCTCGGACGCATTGTTTCCAAAAGTGGGATTAGGTTGGATCTAGACCGGGTCCAAACCATTACACAGATCCCTTACCCAGTCAACAAGAAAGCCATTCAATCCTTCTTGGGAAAGATAAACTTCCTCCGGAAGTTCATATGGAATTATGTGTAAATAGTCAAGCCCATGTAGGACATGATCAAGAAAGATGTAGTCTAAAGCTAGGGTAATAAGGAAAAGTATGCATTCTCCTGGATAAAGTAGGCCATTACAGAAGTTCCTGCACTCTACAACCCAAATTTCAAGAAAGATTTCCTACTATACACCTTCACCTCCAATAATTCACTATCTGTAGTACTCACTTAGAAGGACGAAGCTATTGATGAACATCCCATCTCCTTCATGAGTGCAAGCATGTAGGGACTAGAGCTCAAATACCCCACCATTGACAAGAAATCTTATGTAATTTACAAGGAAGTGTGTTATCGGGAAATCTAGTGTCTATGTAGAGCTGCTAGTCCCACTGAGATGGGTAGCTATCTTAGAAACAAACAGATTAAAGTTACTTTTGTTTTCCTTTATGAGAAGTGGATAGGAGAAGAGTAAAGAATACCAACCTCAATCCTTTGCTTGGTTCCTTGCTTGTTCCTTCTCCCCTCTGACTGATCTTTGCCGCTCCTTCCTTGATTACCCCGCTTCAAAGAGTACCTGTTAAGTCAAAGCAGCATAATACCTTCAAAGTACAGAGATCTACAATTATAAACACTATAGGACCAGATATATATTGACCACACAAATGTATATATCATCAAACGTACAAGAATGTGGAGGAAAAATTGAATAGATTTATTGATATAAAGAATAGAAGAGAGGATTACAACCCATTGATCTGACCCAACATCATCCTCCCAGCAAGAAAGCCCTTCTTCACCTCATTAAAAGCTTAGATCAGCCAACACTATGATGTTCCACTAGGAAACCAACAACACTTCCTTACCAGATACAAGATTCCAACCTCTGGATCTCTGGGATGAGGTCCATATATAGATATTTCTAGACGTGTGAGTCAGATTTGGATTCTGATTAGCGTCATTCCACTGATAGTTCTTGTCTCCACTTGGATATTTCATTGATCTCTTACTCATCCCTGGGCGAATTTTGAGAGGCAAGTGTCATATGAGAAGTTTCTAGAAGATTCCTTAATCATCCACTTAGCAAACTGTCTCTGCCATTTGTCTATTCTCACTCATCATACCCTATAGAAGGACTTTTCAGTATGCATCGTACCTCCTATGTGTAGTAGGTGCGATGCATTGTACCTTGACCATGGAGCAAGTGAGATGGTCCAGTTTTGACCAGTTCTGAGTAGTTTTTCATGGAGAACTTCTGGGAGATGATGTAATCAGCTGACCTTGCTCCTTTAGGGTATGAAACAACACTTTTAGGGACTTAGAAGCCCTTGGTTTGGACATATGTGATTGGGGTTGCAGTGCCCAAATATGTCTATAACAGTTTCCCCCTAAAGCATGAGGTCGTAAATCTTTTGATGTTGGGTGAAATGCTTTATCATGAGGATCCGAGGTTTCTTGAACTGGAAGGTGACCTGTAATAACATACAATACAATACATTATCTTCATAATATTTTCATGATCTAGCTGAGGCGGGCATTCCCATTCTCAGCTTTATAAATTCATTTTCATGTACATAGGACAGACAACTGTCTGTGTGGCAGACTGATGATTCTGATAGAGCCATCATCCTTTGATTTGGATGATCATCTGTGCAGCAATGATGTACAATTGATGTCTTTATTTTCCTGAATATATCACAACCCGGATGGATGAAACTAGATCTGGGTTCTTCAAACTCATTCAATATTCACTCGAAGTACAAGTCGATCCATGTGAAAAGATGCTCTGGAGTCGAACATGGAAAGACATCGCCTAATTACCAGCCAATGATGTAAGATGTTAACAGGCGCAAGAGGAATCACCGATAATGATGATGACCCTCAAGGTATGACAATACAATTCACATGGTGTGAAAACGGGACTTGGCGTTGAACACCACACAAAATCTTTCGGCCGAGGGCCACCGATGTAAACCTGTCACTGAAAGTGAGAAAGTTACCGTTGAGGCATGCAAGCTTCAAAGTACTGAAAGGGTTGTCCCTAGGTCGACTTCTTGGATAATGAGCTATTGTCGACAAGAAGTTACCCATCGTAGGAGGGCCTTAATGAATCCCACATCTACGACATGGAATGGAGAAAATAATTTTGTGGAGGTGAAAATGATCTGATCATATAGGGTTCAGGGTAGCAGTCATGAAAGAATGAAGGGTGAAGGTATTGCAGCGGGTGAGACACAAGCTGGGTTGGTGAATTCTCTGATCGACTTCTCTTGAACATATTGGGGACACTAAAATAGATTGGTAGCGTTAACCCCAAAGATGGATGGTACAATGGACCAATGGTAATATGATCAGTGAACAGAATAACCCAACCCAAATCAATCATGGTGATGGAGTGAAAGTGTCATGTTCAAGAGAAACTTGTTACTAATAAAGTTTCTTCAAGTTTTCTTCCCAATTTTTCCCCAGTCATTACTGACCAGTACCTCTTTATTTTTATCAATCTTGAGGAGGATAACATATGCTTGTTCTATAATTTTCCCTTCGGCAAACCCGGCGCTATGTTTTAATGAGCCTAGCAATAGTGAAACTCGTTCTCGTCTATATAGACAAGTTTGTCGCTATTGGTTTTAATGAGTTTAAAGACAAAGAAAACTTGGTCCTTTTTCAATTTTAAAGAGTCTGAAAAGGGATGGAAAGGAAACTCTAGTAATCCCTTTTCGTCATATAATCCCTTAAGTCCGAAAAAGTATAAAATAATACGAAAGGGATGATTTTTAGATAATTTTAACAAGCCGAACAAGACAAGCGCTCGATCTTTTTGTGTAATAATCCCTCAGGTCCAAAAAGATCAAAATCTAGAGGAGGGATAGCACTTCTGATAGCTTTAACGAGCTGGAGACGCCAATTGCTTGGCAATTTTTTCATATTCTACGAGTCAGATGAAAAGAGCTTAAAGGAGACTCGTTTTTGAGGAACGAGTGATATTTTCAGGTAGCTACTAATTCTAGGTAAGGTTTGGAATTTTTCAATCATGGCAGCGTTACAAGGATGGCTAAAAGTATCACTCATCATAGCTATTCCTCAAAATGGTAAACAATCTAATGTAGGCATATGATCGGCTAAAACAGAGTGGTGGTGATGGTAAGAACACGACCAAGGTTCAAAAGCTGATGATAATGCATTCACAATGGTTGTTTACTGGATATTGGTTCATTTTTTAATGAGCTTAAACTCTGGTAGAACATATGCTTATTTCTTAAGTTTAATTTCTAACGAGCTTGAACTTTGCGTAAAACTGCTCATGATAACGGTCATTGATATTCGACTCACCGTTAACATATGTTCTTTCGACGGTCATACTACCTATTCAATTACTCCATCAAACTGATTAGAAATGAGAATACATGTTTGAAAAATGAGTTAAAACACTAATACCTTACTCGAATTATGTGAAAATCAATTTAAAAGTAGTTTTTACCCCTCATTTTACCATTTCATTTGAGCTTGCAATTGTTGGAGCTTTGGAGGTGCTTTCCCCCTTGATTTTCACTAGCTAATTCTAGGAGATTATGTGGATGATTCTCGGTGCCGTCTTGACCAGGTAGGAGCTAAACCTGAGCTCTTCAGTTGCATCCATTCCTTTTTTAATTCCAAGCATGTTTCGTTGCTTTTCTGAGCCTCTGGGGTTTCAACAATTCGTTCTGCCTCCATCACACCCTATTTACATCGAAAGGTGTGTTGCATACTGGGCTAGCCATTGGCTAGTTAGTATGCATCTCACCCAGTACACAACTAGGGTGCGATGGGTGCAAGGAGGGAAACTTGTGCACTATTTTTTCATGGAAATTTTGCCTGTTTTTTGCCAAATCAGGATCCTGACTCTTCTCTTGTTTGTTTTTCAGAGATCCATCGGAGAAAAATGGTTGTTACATGGCGAGAACATGAGCATGAAGAAGAGGGCATGGTTTCTTTACATGATCCAGGTATGGTAACTGCATTCCGGAACTGTGGTTTGCTCAAGTTCTTCCACATATCTAGCATGAGGCAACAAATCAACTTGTTGCAATATTTCCTCGATGCATGGGATCCTACCAACCAGGTGTTCTAGATCAGAGGCAAATCCATCCCCTTGACTGTTGTGGAAATCTACTTTTTGACTGGTTTATCGAGGCGTGGTGCCCCTCTCTCACTATCCGGTTCCGCCCATGGCGGTGAATCTGTGAGGGATTATATTCGCCGATACTGTAGAGAAGGATATCAGCTAAGTAGGGACAGCAAGATCAAAATCCGAGATGTCACTGACCATTCCTTGAGGACCATCTTGTTCACCTTTGCTAGACTGGCTGGTAGTGCGGCTCTTCACTTGGCCAACAGGTCCTATATGCAGTATGCCTTGGAATGCCTTGAACTGAAGGTGTTCAACTAGGGTGATGCAGTACTTCCGGTGATAAAAGAATAGCTTACCAAGGTGAAAAATGGACGATCCAAGAACTTTGGCTGGTTCCATTCTAACCACTTTCACCTTCGAGAAGGTCCCAGTGATGTAGCCACAGTATATTTCACTCAGTTTGCCACCACCAACTAAGCCACGAATGCAGAGATGGGTTGACTTTATGGCCCAACATGTTGGTCAGTCGTAGGTTTCTTTCTCTGATGCCTTATTCGAGTGGTTCAACCATCAGCAAATGGTTTATGCCGAGTGTCCGTATGCTGGTATGGATTTTCGGGGTGACCTATATTTGGTTCTACGAGATGGCGAGCAGTGGAGTGTTATAGGTAAAATTTCTAACCATATCCCTATTTATTGCTTTTATAATGTTCTTGTGCTTTCTTTTATCAAGACTAATCAAAACTCATGTGCTCATGCAGATATCGGACTGGTGCGACCAGCAGTGCGACCGAGAGCACCAGCTGCCTTTCAAGCAGGAGAGGCTGTAGGGAGGGTTGTCCATCACAACCTAGATGTGGCCGAGACTCTTGTAACATTGCAGGATCAGATCAAAGGTCTCACTCTTGGTATCTCGAATGTGAGGAGTGACGAGCTGCCTCTGAGATTACAGTGACATATTATTGGCATGCCAAGTCGATGGACTAGGCCTTTACACATGATTGCACAGGCAATGACTTGTTATCACAAGCACCATTAGACTAGGGTGCCCCCTAGCATTTTGGGTTTTTGGGTCTTTTGACCGATTTTGTCTTGGACACAGAACACTATGTATAAACCATAAATAGTTATATATATTTTTGATTGTCGGAGCTTTATTTTGGTTAAGTTATATGATCCTGATGCAAATATTGATGAAATGCTTTTCTTTTATAAATGTCGCAAATGTCTATCTAACACATAATTTGCCAATGAATCTGTTAATGTGTTTAAGTTTATGAAAATATGTTGATATCGGATAGAATCAAACTGTCTTTCTAAAATCTTGACCCTTAGGAACATGCGATAGATAGATGGATTCTGCACATAATAGATGTCGGTGAGTTGTAGAATGACGAGTTGTGAGTCGAGCCTGACAACAAGTTGGCATATGCCATGTGCGATGGCATCAGAGAGGAGCTCTATCAACATGTTGTATTCAATGATGTTGTTCATTGATCGACCAATACATACCTCCCTGAAACTCACTAACTCACTACTTCGATCAAAGATGGCCCAGGCCATAGAAGATAGGTTCTTCGAACTGCGACTCACTTCGTCGGCATATCCAACAAATGATTCCAATAGGTTTGACATATGCAACAAATACAAAAGTGGATTACCTAACCAAAACGATTACTCTTAGTGAAAACAAAAATGTAACAAAAGCATATGAATAGGTTACTATACGGAGTCAAGCATGGTAACACTTAAGGTACAACCCGTTTCGGGGTTGCGATAGTGGAATCCCATCATAGTCCACTAACTCATAGGCTCCTTTTGATAATACACTGTTGGGTCCCTATAATACTAGTGATTACCCCATTACTATTGTAGTTGCACCCCTTATTAATATTGTTGTGCCCCTA
>APFE030932355.1:17266-35867 GCA_000404065.3 Pinus taeda | reverse complement strand
CTCGGGTGACAAACCGTACCAGATATGAAATAGAGAGAATCAGAGCTCAGCTGCAAGGGTTCGGCGGCAACACCATCTTCACTATGGAGAGACCTCTAAATCTGGCTCAGAAAAGAAGCAGAGCAGTGAAAGGATGGAAAGTATGAATTTCGCATTCAGGCCAGAGCACAAAGATGGAGCGATTTAAATGCTTGAGCGGAATGAAGAGAGGACAGGAGATTGACACCTACACCACATATCTGTTGAATGGCAACATATAAGGGATAACATCTGTCCCCAACGTAACTTGGGCGATCCTTAATGTTACCCAATTAAGCCAATTAACATTAAATGTTAACGAACTAATGCTATCGTAAAGATAGCATTACTTCACTGACGTGAACTTGTACCAATTAGCGAAATGATTTCTGAAAATTTGCCTAAGTTTTGAGATCGTATACCTCGTAATGAGGCCAAATAAGACGATCTTTCCTGCCATTGGATGCGTGTATCGGCAAATATAAAATTTAATAAAATTCGCTGGCAAACTTTGGTTTAAACTGAAATATATTTATGGATTTCTGTGTCGAACTAATGCTATCGGTTAAAACCGATTACTATAGTCCCTGCCAGCCCGAAGGGCAGGGACTAAAAATAAACATGGACTTAGGTAAGTCGAAGGCGCCCAAATTTTTTCCATAGGGGAAAATTTGTTTTCCTTTTCTGCACCTACTTCCGGTTAAAATCGAAGCACCAAAACACTAGGTTAGAAATATTTTTTTCCCATAAAACTCTACTTCGGTTGGAATACCATATATTGTAAATGGTGTTAAATTTCTCCATGTTTTAACATTTTTTAAAGGACTTCAAAATTATAGTTATAAATCACTCTAAACACGTGATTGTTGATTTCAGCGCATCTTATGACTATCGACATAAAAGTGAATTTCTAAAAAGCTCCATTTAGGGAATAAAATAAGTTGGAGATAAACTTTTTTTTCATGCTTCTCTATCAAAACTAACTGATGGGACTTTAGTTATTAAATCATTATGTACATAAAATCAATAATTACTATTTACATAAAATATATTGATGTCACTGATATTTAGTGTGATGTGATTTGATATAAAATGGTTAATAATTTTTTTTAGTGTGATGTGATTGAATACAAAACAATTAATATTATTTTTATTATTATTATGATTTTTTAGTAGGTTAATTTAGTAGTAGTTTAATAGTTTTCCTATTTTTATGATTATCTTTTTAAGTAAATTTTAGTTTAAATTAGATAGAAATATCTAGAAATTGTAATACAATTTCAACTGTAAAATCTATACAGTTTTAATTGTAAAGTCTAAAAAATATTGAGTGCAGTGAGATGTTTTAGAAAATGTCCTGAATAGTATTTAAATTAGAAGGGTTGGTTTTAATTTTATTTGGAAGGGCATATATTCATTAGAGTAGTTTTTAAGTGAGAATTTTTGGAGTTTTTGGCAGATTTCTAACCGAAATCCTGTGAAAAAAATTGTTGTCAAATCTTGATTAGTGTTGCTTAAATTGGCTTTTTGACTTATATGGATTCAACACACCTAAATTTTTTTAGGTCATTTCAATTGTGAAGAGTTTACGGTTAAACATGTGATTTCAATGAATTCCTATTGGATTATAGACAAATTAATATATTTATCCAACCATGAATGGTTATAAAAAGATGAACTTCTATTAAATGAATTCTTCATTAAAAAAAATGTCAAAATGAAAATGAGAAGGGGAGTTTGCTTCACACTCACAAATTTGGATAAAACTTACCTTAACTAATTATAAAAAAATGATTTTTTATTAAAAAGTACATGTTAAATAAACTAATCATTAAAAAATGCCAAAATGAAAATATGAAAAAAAGAGCTTTTATTAAAAAGTATGTTAAATAAATTATTTATTAAAAGATGCAAAAATGAAAATGATGAGAGGAAGTTGACACTCATAAATTTGAAGAAAACATAAAATGAAGGGCGTGGAAAATACAAAAAGGTCATCAATTTTTCATTTGACAAGCAGAGCGGATTTGAAATTCCAGGGCTAGTTTCGTGTTTTCGTGGCCATGGATGCGTGTCATTCTTTTCTGGTATGGGCGACATTGCATTATTGTTGCTAGCGAGCAGATCAGAAGATCTGGTGATGGTTGTGGTGTGTAGAAGAATGACGTATATAGCCACAGCATGTCAGGCCCTCACATTCGTTGTTGTAGCTCTCACGTTCACCACACATCATCCATAAAACGGTACAGATTCTCTTATGCCCATTAATGGTGTATTTCCCAGTGGAAAATATGTAATATTTCTTTTGAAAGATATGAAATCTTTTGATGGCCAACTCTTTTAACTTTGAATTCTAATTTTATTTCTCCCTTCTAGTCTTTCATTTTTATTTTTTTGGCTGAAGCAAGAGACATTCCTTCTATATCATTAAGCCAAAAATATTTTACATAGTTTACAATCGTCCACGATGCGCTATGGACTTAGAACAAGAGTGCTAACCACCTAAGGCGTATTCCCCCAACCCAATACAAATAACCTTCAAGACCTTTGAAATACAAACCATATTTGTGTTGAAAGAATGGTTGAACTTATGAAAATCCATGTGATTACCCACGCCATCGCTCACCAAACCTGCCTGTTTAATCGTGACTATCCAATCCACTTTCTTAATTTGATGGCGGAGGAGAATATCACTTCGAGAAGGCGCATGGATCTTAGCCCCCCGACCACACCAAACTGTATGATCATTCCTGATCATTGATCCATACCTCGAAATCCAACGGATGATATAGATATTGCGCTGCTCCAGGGTACCGAACTTTAGTGTGCGATGAGGGTGGTTTACAATCCTGGCCCCCCGCCATGTGTCAAACACTGTATGGGATCTCTCCCAAATCGCAAAAACCACTTCCTACTTGAGAGGGGAGTGATCAATCAAATACCACTCAGTGAGCAGTTTTGTCTCCAGAAGAGGGGAATAAGGTGTAATATAGCTACCGGAAAAGACCAGATTCCCATCCTTTGTCTTCTTGCCCGTATTCCTGAACCCAAAACCAAAATTAGTGTTGATTCTTCCCTCTGAGTGGCCACCCACTGAACTGAGAAACCCATCCACCAAACACCAGAGAATTCTGAAGTTGAAATTACCCGTGTTGCTGAGGCCAACCAAGGTCTACCTCTCACCAAAGACCTGTCCGACCAAAATTAGTGAAACATATATAGAACAAATCATAGAGACCTTGCTACTACAGCTTTGTTTCAATACACTTCTCTATCCTCTTCTGCTTGGATGTGATAGAGTATTTTAAGACTGCCCTGAGGCACTACTTGCCACCCCATTGAAACTCTGCGTTCATTACAGTTCACACCTTGGTTTGCCAGTATATCCGCCAGTTTGTTGGCCTTTCTACGTATGTGGTTGAATCATACCATATGTAGTCCCTGAAGGTGACCCTGAATTCTTTGGAATACCTGTATTAATCTCCAGTGATTTGAGACTTTCTCCGGCTCTGTTCCACAATTGATTCTCTTGATTGAATTAATGACTAACTCAGAGTCAGCTTCTATAATCACATTTAGGTAGTTGTCCTACATTAGAAAATCTAAACATTGCTCCAGAGCCATTAATTCTGCCATGTTGTTGGTGGCTTTTCCTAAATGACAATGGAAGAGGAAGAGAATGCTCCCATCTTCATCTCGCAAAAACCCTCCACAACCTGCAGTTTCGGGGTTTCCTTTTGAAGCTCCATCTATGTTTTATTTCAAAAAACCATTCGGGGGAGGATGCTAGAACTCCTTTTCAGTTTCCTTTAGTATAACTTTCCTATCCAGGCCTTGTGGAATGAGTCCCTACATGCCCAACTGCCCGAGAATTCTCTTTTCAGCCTCTGAGGGAGGATTATTGGGGAGATTCCTCACTGTGGTGCCAACCATCTCCTTAATTTGTTTTAAGATCTGCTCAGATAGTCGAAGAGGTGGATTCTTTTCATTTTTGAAAATTCTCTTGTTTCGTTCTTTCTAGACATTCCATATAATGAAGCTTGGCATGAGAGCCCAAGCATAGTTAAGAACTTCATTATCTGAAAAATTTCTTCTCCAACTGCTCAGGGTGCTAATGATACTCTCTTTGTCCCTGTCGGTCTTTTGGAAAATGGTTGCAAATGTATCCCATAACCTAGATGTGAAAGTGCAGCTATTGAGAAGATGTTCCATTGTCTCCCCTTGGGTTTCACAGAGCTGGCATCTGGAAGGCCCTAGAATGCCCATTTTTCAGATATTTTCCCAAGTCAAGATTTTCTTGTGATGCACTAGCCACATGAAGAGTTTGATCTTCATCCATCCATGGTGTCTCCATAGGTTCTGCCAGATTCTGTTTGGAGCATGGGATTCCAGCTGAAGGAGAATACCTTTAGCCTCCTTAATATTATATATGCCTTATTTATTATTACCCCATCTTAGTTGGTCCTACCCCCTAGTTACTAAAATCATCCTTTGTTCCAATATTCTCATGAGTGCCTCTACTTTTGTTATCAAGGGCCTATCATCCCTACAATATATGTTTCTCCAAGTTCTCCATTTTTCTGAATTGCTAGTATGATCCCAAAAATCTTTTACCTTTATTAATCCTTGGTTATTTGTCTCATGCATAAGGATAAAAAAGTCCTCTTTTAACAGTGTTGGTTCTTGTTGCCATTTATCCTCCCATAATAGTGCTAGATCACCCTCTCTGATTTACCAAAAACTGTTTCTTTGTACTAAGCCTCTGTTCTCTCAGGCCTTGTTCCAAATGGATGAGCCCCTTATATTTCTAGACATCCTTATGAGATTAGTATGTTGCCAAGAGCTAGCATATTTTTCTATCCAAATACTTGCCCATTGAGCCTTTGGATCTTTAACCCAACGCCACCATAGTTTGTCCCCTAGAACGTTGCTGAGAATCTCCTGATCATCCAAGCTTAGGCTTGCTAGGTTCTTTGGTTTACAGATCTTGTCCCAAGAGACTAAGGCCCATTTCTTTCTTGTCTCCTCCTTGTCCCAGAGAAAGTCTCTTTGGATATTTTTGAATTGCTGCAATACTCCTTTTGGAGCAAGGAGAGCTGATAGCATGAAAATTGGGATAGATTGGAGCACCATCTTTGTTAGCACCAATCTACCAACTAGATTTAAAGATTTGATGGTCCATTTCCCGACTTTATCCTGCATCTTATTGATCAACGGTTCCCAAATTCTCTTATGCAAAAGTTTTGCAGTTAGAGGCACTCCCAAATACTTAGAAGGGAGGGACTCCCTTTAAAAGCCTAGAATTCTGGAGATGTTTCTCTGAATAGCAATATTGGTATTAAAGAAAAATAATTTTGATTTGGAATTATTAACTTCCATACCTGTAGCCATGGCAAAGTCATTCAATATTTGTTTGTACGCTAAAGCCTCCTTGACTGTGGGGATACCCTGTAACAAGGTGTCATCTAAAAATCGTTGATGAGTCAAAACCTGTGCATTCTCCGTTATTTGAAGGCCCTGGATTTTACCCATTGCTCTAGCATGCTTGATAGATCGACCAAGTCCTTCCATCATGAGGATGAAGAGAAAGGTTGAGAGTGGATCTCCCTGTCTGAGGCCTCTTGAAGGAAGAAAAATCTCAGAGGGAGAGCCATTAACCAGAATTGAAAAGCTAGAAGAAGTCATGAGGGCCATGACCCATCTGACCCAGTTATGATCAAAACTGAACGCAATAAGCACTTTCCTGATGTAGGTCCAGTTCACTTTGTCATAATCTTTGGCTATGTCCAGTTGCATGATCATTCCAACTTTCCTCTTGTTAGATAACGAGTGAACCACCTCATGAGCTTGAATGATATTGTCAAGAATGTGTCTGCCTTTTACATAACTGGATTGTTCCCCCGATACTAGAGAAGGAAGCAGAGGTTTGAGTCTATTGGCCACTAGCTTGGATATTATCTTGTAGACCACATTGCATAAAGAAATGGATCTAAACCTTTTGGTGTTTGAGCATTGTCCTGTTTAGGTATCAAGGAGATGAAGGAGATATTAAGCACCTTCAAAATAGTTTTGTTCACCGTGGAATCCTCCAAGAGTTCCATCAGGCTTTAAAGAAATCCACATTGAAGGCATCTAGGCCCAGTGCTTTGCCATTCTGCATATCTTTGAAGACCTCACTAACCTCCTCTTCAGTCACTGTTCTATTAAGGTTGAAATTGTCCTCTCTACACACCATCTTTGGAATATGTCTGGTCAAGTCCCTAATGTAATGTTCTCTGTCTAGGTTGTTTTCCGGAGCTATGCCTTGGGAGTGTTGAACCAACACAGCTTCTATGTCCTCATGGGATTGATGAATGTGCCCATCTGCAGTCTTGATCGAAAAGATCCTGATGTGAGCTCTGTTGGTCATGGTGGATCTATGGAAAAATCTGGTATTGCGTTCTCCCTCTTTTAGCCATTGAACTGTGGATTTTTGTCTCCAAAATATTTCCTCTTGTTTACACAAGTTTTCCCAGTCTTGATGATGTTTCTCCACTTGATCATTTTTGCCTTTATCAAAGCCTTCCTTGATCATGACTTGGTTGAGTTCCTGCATTTTATTTTCGACAAATTTCTTTCCAACAAAAATGTTTCCAAAATCATTCTTGTTCCAATCTTTAAGTCACATCTTGATGTGCTTTTATCTTTTGTGTAGAAGGAACATTCTTGTTCCCTGAATCTGCAAATCTTCTGCCCACCATTTTTCAATATTGCTCATAAATTCTAGGTGTGAAAGCCATATATTCTCAAATCTGAAAGGTCTATTCTGAGGGGTCCCTATGCCCTGAATCTCCATTTGAACCGGCCAGTGATCTGAGCCTCCAAAGGGAAGAACCCTCACTATTATTTCCTTATCTATTAGCATAAGGTCCTTAGAGGTTATGAATCTGTCTAACTTGGAGGCTACATGAGACTCTCCTCCTCTTTTATTATTCCATGTAAAGCATCCATTGTTTGTCTCCATGTCAACTAGCTTCATATTATCTGTAAAGGTTTGAAAGGCCAGAGAGTCTTTATTTAGAACTCCGGTTCCCCCTTTTTTCTCCGAAAGTGATTTGATCATATTAAAGTCCCCTCCCATAATCCAAGGTATCCCTGCTTGTCTATCCCTGAGATCCATAAGAGATTCTATAAACTGGAGTTTTCCATCTATCCTTTGAGGGCTATAAACATTCGTGCCTAGATAGGTTTCCCTATCTCCAACAGGCTGAATGACCACTGAAAAATAATTCCTAGATGCCTCAGCATCTATTATGCCTATTCTTTGGGGATTCCAGAGAGTGAGAATACCTCCTGCTGAATTCTCTGCTTTAACTTCTAGAAACTCAAATCTACTAAGCCATTTGCTATGTATTTGTCTTAACTTTCGAATTATTGACCGGAGAATCCACAGTATGAACATTTTTATACCAACGTTTCAAATCCCAAATGGGATCCATCATCAGGGTTAAGAATGATGATAAAAGAAGAGCAATCAAGACAGAATAAATACTTATGAGGGAAATTTTTTAGGAACACACTATCGACTAGAATCTTAAATTATTTTTATTTTTTATTATTATTTTTTTAATTACTTTTATTTTAATTAAAATTTTTGAGGAGATAATATAGGATTAGAAATAGATTTAGTTTAAAAGATTCAACTAAATTTTTATTTATTAATTTAATTTCTATATAAATTAATTTAATATATTAAATTAATTCATATTACAATTATAAATATTTATAATGATTAATATGATTAAATTAATTATTAATTAATAGTTATATAGAAAATATTATAACATTTTAATGTTATAATATTTTCTATATAATACTATTAATTAATATATTAATTATCATATTAATCAATTATAAATATTTATAATTGTTAATATGAATTAATTTAATATATTAAATTAATTTACATAGAAATTAAATTAATTAAATAAAAAAAATTTAGTTCAATCTTTTAAACTAAATCTATTGATATTATCTCCTCAAAAATTTTAATTAAAATAAAAGTAAGTATAAAAATAATAAAAAAATAAAAAGTAAAAATAAAAATAAAATTAAAATTAATTTAAGATTCTAGCCGACAGTGTGTTCCTAAAAATTTTCCCTCATAAGTATTTATTCTGTCTTGATTGCTCTTCTTTTATCATCATTCTTAACCCTGATGATGGATCCCATTTGGGATTTGAAACGTTGGTATAAAAATGTTCATACTGTGGATTCTCCGGTCAATAATTCGAAAGATAGAAACCACAGTTGTCTTAACTTTTGAATGGAACATTTCGTTTCCTGGATAAAAATTACTGGAGCTTCATGTTTCAGTCTATTACTAAGCATTATCTGTTTTCTTTTACTGCCTAGATCTCTAATATTCCATGTAAACTTCATATCTAAAGATTAGTAAAGAAATAATTGGCTATATCTTTCATCTTACCTTATTCTATCATGACCTTTCCACATTCCATCAATAGCTCGTTCTTCTTTTTCCTGCCTCTTTTCTTTCCTGGGTTCCTAGGTTCTAATCCTGGAGTCATTTTTATTGTTTTCACTCCTTTGTTGCTCTACCTTCCAATGTTTCCCCCCCTCCAAACCCTTAGCTCGAGTTCTCCATAAATACAACTGTTGTATTCTATTGAACTCTTCTTGAGGTAATGATTCTACCCCCCCCGATTGTTCCCTAAATTATGAACCCCTCCAAATCTAGGTGTTCTCTATCAAGAATCTCTTAAAGCTCATGGTCTTCCAGTTCCATCTCACTTTCGGTCATTTCCTGATCCATCTCCAGTTCTATATCACTCATCATGATCTCTTTCTATCTTCTTTCTCCTTCTCCCCAGGACTTCCTTCCCTTACCTGATCTTCTGTTGTTAGTTCTTCATCTGCCTCAAGAACTTAGAACTGGTTCTGACTAACCTGTTGTCCTTCCTTTTGTTGTTGCTTTGGCCCTTTTTTACTGCCTTTTCTTTTATTTACCACTTTGTGAAAATTATCAGTGTCTTTCATTGTATTAGTTTTGCTCTTGTAGTCTACTTTACTGAGAGGGCAATCTCTGAGTAGGCGCCCATGTTCATGGTATCTATGACACCTAAACGGAATGTGCTCATAGTTTACTGTTTGCACCCATTCTTCATCTAAAACTTCTAGGATTACCTCATCTAGAAGAGCTCTGGATAAATCCATCCCCACACATATCCTTGCAAAGGAGGTGTATTTTCCCCTTCTTGTGGCTTCAGAAGCTTTAACAAACTGACCTAATTTATTGCCTATGGCAGTTAACGATTCGGTTTGCCAGTAATCAAGAGGTAGAGAATAAAGTCTCACCCAGACCGAGACCAAAGTAAAAGTTTCACACTTTGGTACAAAGTTCATCATCTATGGCCTCATATAAAGACCTGCTGCTGCGTAGAAGCAGGGCCCTCCTTCAAACACTCTGTCTTTATCTTCAATTTTTGTGAACACCACCATGAAGAAACCCTTTGACCCAAGATGTAGATCAATACTCCCTTTAGGTTTCCAGGGGTATTTGATCGATGTTTATAAAGCTTTTTCAGTGGGCCATATTCCCATGAATTTACAGATGATTGCGTAAGTGGGCATGTGATCCCTATGCGCTTGTAGCACTGGATCATTTAATACCACTCTGGGTATGATTTCAGCTTTGGGTTTACAAGGTCCCTTTAGTCTTTTGTCTTTTGTTCCCTGTTTTTTGTCATCTTCCTCCTTGTCTTTTGTGCTATTATTGTCCTTCATTTTGGTACCTTCTATCTCTTTTTCCATATTTCTTCTTCCTTCCTCAACGGTATCTTTGCCATTTTATGGAAGTTTCTTGCCCTTATTGACCACAACTTCCTTGTAGGAGGGTGGAGCTCCCAACTCTACGATTTTCCATGGAAAAAACCTCTGCAGTAATCTAAAACCCTAGTTGTTCGCTATCCACTCCAAATAACTGATACTGTTACTTGTTTTGTCTACCACGTCTAATGTTCCACCAATATAAAGGATCATCTCCCTTCTGGTCTTTCAAATATCATCATATTTGTAAATTTCCTCAATTTATCAATGTTTAAATGTTATAATTGTACCCACACATATATTACTCACAGAGCATTTGGTTCGTTGAGCAAAAAAATATCATTTTATTGACATTTAATGACAATTATAGCATTAAAAAATATAATGTAAATATATGATAATAAGCATTCAAAAAAAGCTTCATATTTATCCACATCTATTTGTACAAAGAAAAAAATAAATAAATAAAAATAAAAATATTTATCCACATCTATAATAAGATAGAACTATTTAAATAGATGTTAATATCTTTGATATGACCAAGCCTCAAGTTATCCACATCTATAATAAAAATAGAAACTATTTTAAATAGATGTTAATATCTTTTGATATGACAGGCCTCTCCCTTGGAGATATTATTTTAGTATATATGTTTTTTTTTTTTTTTAATAGTTTATGAAAATCGCTATCTTCATTTTCCTTTATTTTCGTTTGTGTATATTTATGTTATTACTTTTCATAATTTATGAAAGTCATTACTCTCATTTTACTTTCCTTTTGTTGATAATGATTATATTAAATCTTTTGAGATGTTATGATTTTCTCAGACTTTTAGTTAGTTTTCGTAGTTTCTTAAAGTAATTGTTCTTATTTTTTTCCCATTTTCTTGAGTATATTTATTTTTATTTTTCTATTTTTTTAATATATTTATTGGTGTTAGTGATTAAATTAAATTTCTTTGAAATATTATGATTGTCTAACATTTTTAATCTATAAGTTACCTTTTATAGTTTGGGAAAGCAACTATCTTTATTTCCTTTCTCATTTCTTTTTCTAGGATTCTAGGATAAATTTGTTGGAGCTAATAATTAAATTAAACCTTAATTTTTGTCTTTTTTAAGGATAAACATTTTATATTTCGAGAGAACTTAAGTTAAGTATTATAGGTTTTTATTTCAAGTATTTTTAAGGTTTGTTTTTTATTTTTATTTAACCATGAATTATATATAACAATGTTGGACCGCCAACATTCAGGGGATCTCCCCGGTATGAAGTCTAAATCAGACCTTACATCTTTTGGTGTAGGAGTCTTATCTTGTAAAAAGGCCCGGTTGCTAAATTCTTAAAGATTTCCCTCGGCTCTAGTTATCAGCACAAGTGATGCAATGATGTCTTCGAAAAGAAAGGGTGGTGTGCATGGTGAGTGTGCAAATGCAATTGTGTCAAGGTTCTTCTACTACAAAGGGGGGAGAAAAGTGAGTCTATAAGTGAGAGGTAATAGTACCACCTAGGAACAGACACACATGAACCAGAAAGATTCATCTAACATCCAGCGGAATAGTCCACAATGGATGTGATGGTCATTATAACCAACAAACAAGGAAATATGTGTCTAGTATCCCTCGGAATATTCGACAAGGATGGGACAACAATAACAACAATTACAACACATCCTCAACAAGATAAGCACTAAAATAACCGAAATAGCTCTAATACCTTGTGAGAGGAGCCAAGGTGAAAATTCGTTTGCTCATACATTGAGGGGGTATATATAACCAAGGGGTGATGCTTCCCCTTTGTGAATCTTTGACCACCCTCATGATTGTTCAACTTCCTATGCCTTTTCAACTTACATGACTCTCATATTTATGTGTGTCTTTTAGAATTTCACCTTACAATACATTTGCATACAATATACATGGTACACAATAGTGATATGGCATATGACCATTCACGACATGACATGACATGACACTGCTGATATGGTTTTCTTGGTGATGTGGCAATGTCAAGTCATTGTTGTTGCTGAGTGTTGGATGTCTTCTTGGATATGCTTTCTCTTCTCCTCTGCATGGCTTGGTGATGCAAAGACTTGATTGATCCACATTTGAGTTCAACTACAGGAATCTTTAGGCATGCTTCCCTCCTTCTTCTCCTTCATCCTCATCTCACCATGACTTGATATTGTACATGTTCTTGCAATTCACTCATGAGAGGACGACATCAATCTGAAAACAGCCTAGTCTAAGATGATGTGTTCTTATCCATGAATTGAGCCTGAGCTAATATTGGGGAAAGGGGCACAATGACTGTGCATTGCGTAATTTCAGCAGTCAATGGGATAGCTTGGGCTCTGAGACTACACAATGCACAACTCAAGGAGGCTTGAAAGACAAAACTGTGTAGTTTGTGGAGGTAGTGAAGTCCGACTAAGGGAAAGGACACTCGAGGAAGCATCTACGTAGTTTTGGAGGTGAAGGGAGGTTGGGATTTTGTGCAATGCACAGCTCCAGAAGGCAAGGAAAAATATTGAGTGTTGAAGATGCAAAATGTGTAGTTCAAGGTAGACTCAGAGACACAATTGTGCAATTATGGAGGTCAAGATTAGGAACTGGGCTCAGGAATTTCACATAGAAGTAGCCATGGAGGACAGGGATTGCACACTATGCAGTTCGAAGTAGCAAGGCCACAACCTATAGGGATAAGACTGTGCAGTGCATAGTTCAGTCGGGGCCTGGTGAATCCAAGTTGCTCGGTCAAGAATATTTTCCGAAAATAGCCATGTGTGGGATGGGTGATGAACTATGATGAACCTTGACTGTGATAATAGACTTAGCATAATTTGTTGACATGACAGCATAGATCATTAGAACACATAAACAAAAAATATCCCTCTCTGTGACTACCTCATGACAAGATATGACAAGTTTGACACTTAAGATAGGCTTTAGGATGACCGTGACGACACTTGCGTGATAGCACTCAAGACTTTGTGTATCGATGTGAAATTTTTTTACATGGTTGGGACAAATCATATACACAAATACTGACCTTTGAAACCATTAGAAAAGGATCACAAACATTGTACAACATTCAAACATGCCAAAATATGATAGTTAACCAAACGTGCCAAAGGGACCAAAGAAATTCGAGAAAGCTCATCAAATGATCTCTAGGGTTTTCAATAATAATGAAAATACCAAGGAAGGCTCTAAAATTGGGTGTAAGCTAAAATTTTGGAGGGTGTTGCAATAGCTACAACACTTGGTGACACACTGGTTGAACTCCAGCTTCTCTGTCTTGGTTATTCAGGGAGTATTGTTTCATTGTGCAGATTAATTTGGCCTTCATAATTACCACATGAATAGATAGGGTCCCATCTGTACCTTCTCAATTGAACACAACATAAGATTCAGGATAATCATAATGTTTTGAGTTGGGAAGGGTAGCGTAGCTCACAAGCTTAAGATTTTCAGAGTATAATTTATTTATCTTTGGTGTTTCTCCACTACTAGCAGGTATGAAAAGTACCCTGGAGGAGTCACGCATGAACACAAACATTGGTTCACTTCCAGTGAGCATGGACAATACCTCGACAAATTTTCTTGCTTCACCTCCCTGCGCATAATGACTTTCTCTTCTTTTACCTTTATCTATTTGTTTAAATAGAATTGTGCATTGAAACTTATTTATTTTGGGGCGGAAGAGGGATCCTAACTTATTAAGAGTAGAAGAGGTTGTTCCTTCAAAGAAGCATATAGAGACCTTTGATTTAGGTTTTATTGTTTATAATTTTCCCCCTTCATCATTTCTACTAGTTGGATAAGCTTGAGAACACCAAAGCAGAAAAACCGAGTATAAGCATGAGGTTTACAGACTAGATATGGGTTCATGGTTGGACCAAAACTCTCCTTATAGATGAATCGTATTTTCTGTCAGAACTTCATCGGCCAAAAGATGCAACCAACACAAGGAAGACAAACGGAAGGCTAGCCAAATGTTGAAGTGTCACAAACCTCTTTATGGTTTGGCCACACACAAACTTACAAGCTATGATATACTAATGAACAACACTTATTCACATAAGAGAAACTGATAGAAAATCCAAATAAACAAACAAACAACAGACAACAAAAGAAAAAATTGTGTACACAGTGTAGGGCACAACCCCAGATTTTCATTGAAAATATTATTTGAAGTCTTGGCAATTGATAGGGAGAGATTCAATATTCTCATCAAGTGATTGAAGACGATAAGTGTGTTGGCCAAGATTTTCGTGCATCATGAATGGCCCAGTCCACAGGGATTGAAACTTAGTGTGTTTGCCTTTGTCCTCATGGGCTTTGTCCCACTTTAAGACTAAGTCACCCACACTAAAGTTATTTTTCCTTGCAAAATTCTTGTCGAACCACCTCTTGATACAACTCCAGCGAAGTAAAAAAAACTCTTTATCGTTCAACCTTTCTTCTTGTAACTTATGAAGAGTGTCCATCCTATGCTCAACTAACAAACATGGCTTGACTTGGCACTCTTGTGATAGTTGGAGGGCGGGAAAGTAGATATTCAGCGGGAGGATGACTTCTTTTATGTACATCAGGAAGTAAGGGCAGGAGTTTGGGCAAGGTTTTGGTGTGAATCGGTTAGCCCATAAGGCATCCACGAAAGCAGAGTGTCAATTTCATTGTTCAGAGAATTGGTATTTTTGATAATGTGGATAAGGTTTTTGCTTGTGGATTTTGCAAGACCATTCCCCCATGGATAATAATTAGTTGAATGCTTCAATATGATACAATTTTCCAATGAAAAACCATGAAGTCTTAACGATGAAAAGGATGTTGTATTGTAAAAAACAAGTGATGTTGGAACGTCGAACCTAGAAATGATGTTTTGCTGCAAAAAAGATAATGACTTCCTAATCATTCACCTATTTAAGTGGAAGTGCTTCTACCTATAACATGACATAATTTGTAGTAGGTAATATTTAGCGGTGCTACTTTGATAATTGCAGGAAAAAATCCCCTAATAATGTCCAAGCCCCACTGTTGAAAAGGTTCTTCCACTGCAATGGGCTGCAGTGGGGCAACTAAGTTCATGTTTCTTCCAAAATGCCCTTGACATACCAGACACTTGCGGGCGTAAGCATGAGAATCTTTGAATAATATGGGTAAGTAAAAACCAGCTCGCATAACCTTATGCATTGTAATGTTGCCTCCAAAGTGTCCCCCGACTGGTCTATTGTGGAGATCATGCAATACCTTTTTTAAATTGTGCACCTCCAAACACTGGAGAAGTACTATGTTGTGATTCTTTCTAAATAGAACCTCACGCACCAACTGTTAAGATACTTTTTTAATTCTGAGTGCCCTCTTCTACCATTTTGAAAAGTGAGAGGGAAATATGTCATGCTCAAGTTATTGACCCATATCCATGTACCAAGATTTTATGCTTGTATTGGGGGAGGTTCACTCAACATTATACATCTCAATATCTTTCTCTCATCCTGCGAGCTCTTCTTCTTCCTCTTTCATGTTTACTACTTTTGCTGCTAGTTGGTAGCAACCATAAACCTTGATTGTGTGAACTAGCTTGATTTCTAGATCATACTCTTGTAACATGATCATCTCGTTCCCTCTCCTTTCACCCAACCCTTGTTGAACAAGCAATGAATTTATTGTTGGGTGTGGAACAAAGATAACATAATGGTTATTCAATAGATAGGGCCTAAATTTCTTTACTACCTTATATACTGTGTAAGTTTGTTTTTCCATGGTGGGTTAGTTAAGCTCTAGTCCTTGCAGACTTGCACTCATGAAGGAGATAGGCCTCTCATTATTCATATCATCCTTCTGAGTGAGTATAGCAATGAGAGAGGTATCATAATAAAAAGTGTAGAGAAATAAATCTTTACTGAAGTCTAAGTTGTACAATGCGGGCGCTTCTACTATAGCCTTCTTGATATGAGAAAACAGGTCCTTTTCCATTTTATCCCATTTGTAGATTGTGTCCTTCTTCACCATCTCTTGTAATGGTTTGACAATATGGGCATAGTTGGAGATGAACTTGCGGAGGAGGTTGATCTTCCCCATGAAATATTGCATGGCTTTCTTATTCACTGAGAAGGGAATCTACATGATTGTCCTGACCCTGTTTGGGTCTACCTTAATCCCACTCTTAGAAATGATGTGTCCCAAGCGATTACCCTTGGACACTACAAAGATACTTTTCTCAGGATTTAAGGATTTCTTGTACTTAAAAAATTGGTGAAAATTTTCGTAGGTGGTTTGACCTCTGTTTGGAGAATATTGTTACATCATTAAGATAGACCACTACGCTCTGTCCAATGAGTCTGTGTAAGGTGATGTCCATAGCATGTTGGAATGTTGCACCAATGTTGATTAGCCCAAACGAAATTCATCGGAATGCGAACGTAACCCACTTCATTCTAAATGTATTTTTGGTTTGTTAGTCTCTACAACTAGAACCCGGTTATATCTATAATATCTGTCAAACAAAGAAAACATTTCAAACCCTGATACTGTTTGCAGTATTCTCTCCATGAGCGACATGGGGTAGTTGTATTTGTTTGAGGGGTGATTGAGATTCCAGAAATATACACACAAGCGAATATCCTAGGACCTCTTCCTCATAGGGAATAAATTTGACAGGCACGTCGAGTGCCACACTTTGTGTATGATCTGAGGATCCAACATTTGTATCAACTATTTTTGTATGAGAGACTCAAGCATACGATGTACTTTCGTTGGTTTGTTGGAATGGCTTGGCCCCTTCCTTAATCAGTATCACATGCTAGATGACTCATGTATCATATGTCTTGAGTTCATCGTATGTCTATGCGAAGACATCACGGTACTACTTGAATAAGAGAATAAAGGCTTGTCACTCTTGTGGTTTGAAACAAGTACCGAGATTGACATATTTCAGATCCTTATCTGTTCCCAAGTTGATATGCATGTGCAACAATGTGGAAATATGGGTTTTGGCATTGACAGGTCCATGGAAGCGGTTCTACAGGTCATACAACTTTTCGAACAATACCACACTCTTGGGGATGAGGTTTCCTTTACTTGCATTGGTTGCATCCTGCAAAGACTTTTTGTGCTCGTCCTCATCGATTGTTGTGTCTTTGAATATATCAATGTTTGCCATGAAACACATTATTTGTTGGTCGTGATAAAAAATCATGTAAATTAGTGATATTATCCGAGATGTAAGGTTTATAAAGAATTTCAATAGAAAAATCATCCCTCAATGTTGACATCCTAGCAAAAATGTTTGCTAATGCACCCACAGTTGTGTTACACATTCTTAGAACATAAATAATATTAAAAGATTGGAAATGTGAGATAAGAGGCCATACTTCTTGTTGATAACTTTTAAGATGAGGTGACACACAATGTATGGTGTTACGTACCTATCGCACCACAATTCCTGAGTCACCTACCTCTTTCAAGATGGCAACGTTGATTTCAATCGCTTTTTGCAAGCCTAAGATGAGTGTTTCATACTCTGTAGTGTTGTTCATGCACTCAAATTACAGGTGGCTAGAGTTCAAATTATTTCTCTACAATGGGTCTATTAAAATGCAACCAGCTCCAAAGCCCTCCTATGTTTTGGAACCATCGAAGTACATAGTCAAAACATCATATGTACAGGGATTTTGAACTACATTAGTACTTATACATTTAATACTAACTATACAAAGTTCATTATCTCTAGTTGGACAAGGAAGGAGATCCAAATGTGTGTGTGGCGGAACTGGGGATGACTGAGAAAGATAACACCCTAGCTGAGTTTCAAGAAAGCAATTTCCTAAAAAGTAATTTTGTGAAAGCTATTGGTTCATTATGCTCATTCAAGGGAGTAAAATTGTGTTTCATATCTCTCTCTGATTATACCCAACTGTGATTATTTATACCTTTGTACGGAATCCATAAGTATCACTAATTTGTGGCAAAGTACCCTTGTAGCTTGCTAGACCTGTCTCTCCTCAAAAAAACTCCATATGCTTCTGAAATGTCCACAATCACTATGTTAATACATTGGTGGACTTGTCTGTTAGATGATAAGTGGATGATAACATCTCTGAGTTCACAAATTTCCTAGACATAAGTAATTTCCATCTGAATAATATATGCATTTGTATTTTCCCATTTAACATTGATTTTCTTGGTAAAAGATAATGGCATTATGTTCACCGATGCACTAGAAAGAACCAAGCAATTATGTACATTGAAATTGAAGATTCCGAAAGTTAACAAGAAATATAGTAAGAGAATGTTCACATCCATCGTAAGTGAATTAAGTATAGATTCGAGAGTACCGGGAAAATTACCAAATCCCTTGTAAGAATGGGTAGCGTTACCTATAGAGGTTTGCCCAAGTGCCCATACAAGGATGTCCCGCTAACTTGTGATCTTTGTTAATTAAAACATTGATATATATGCATGAACTTTCTTCATGTCATCAACAATGTTATAGTCCACAGCGGGAAGGTTGGTCAAGGTGTTTGGGCATGTAACTTGGTTTGTGGTTTCTAAGGGGATGGTTTTGTCCTTATTGTTGTCAGAAACACTTTTGACTAAGACTACTTTCCCAGACTTTCTTTGAGTATTCTGCACTCAATTAGTCAGTAGGTTGATTTTCCTCAACATATTTTCTTTGAATGTCTACCTCAGCAACTCAATTGTGGTGGTCAGCCCTTGGCTTCTTAGGTTGTAAAGATCAGGTGAGGTCCTCC
>APFE030932355.1:3075-16944 GCA_000404065.3 Pinus taeda | reverse complement strand
ATAATAATAGTAATGAGACTACTGGTTGGGGGTTGTTGGTGAGTAGAGGGAATTATCGATAAGAGAAAATAAAAGGTTTTCTACTAGTCATTGTTTCTCTCCATATAAGTGTCCTAAGAATGATTGATTATGACTCTTGAGTTTTATCAACAGTCAACATATTCTTTGAATGCCCGATTAAGTGCATGATTTAAGTATATTCTTGTGATATTTCATGAAGGAATGATCACATTTTGATAAAATTGTACTAATATAATGTGTATTGAGACAAATAATATGCATAGGAGTGCAAAGGAGACAACTGATAATTATTGCAAGGAAGAAAAGTGCATGAAAACTTAGATGGACACATAAACCGACAACCTATAATGAAAAAAGAGATGGGAACTCAATGAATGGAGTATGTTGGGTGCTAAGGGATGAAGTGTAGATAGGAATTTTTTTCTTCACTTTGATTTTTATTATTGGTTGCATATTTCTCGATTATTTGTTGACTCTAATCTTGGCCATGCTGCTTTATACTTTTGTTAGATGCTTTTATATGATCCTTCTCTATTTTTCATTTTTTCTTCTTTCCTTTTTTGGTTTGGTATTGGTTGGTTTGTTGGGCGTGGGAAGGAAAATAAAAAGAGGTTGTGGAGAAGAGCTAAATAAAACAAAACCAACAGTCATGACCCTAAACAAATGATGTGTGTAAGATAAATGGAAATAAAGGGTAAAAGAAGATAATGGATAATCTAAGAGGACTTGGTTGGGTCCATTTAGAAAAATATTCGATTATATGAAAACTATGAAAACAACACAAGAAGAAATTCTTACTTAACTTAATACTATTTGGCATATGAATTTTCAACATTTCGTGAATATGTTAATGATGAAAGGAATGTATATGATTCCATTTCACTTTAGAAGTCATTTGTTGAGAATCATCATAGTGGGTGTGACAACCCCTTTTTTTGTTCCCTCTCGTAAATTTTGTTATGAATTGTAATTCATGTAAATAATGTGAAAAATGTAAATATTGACTGGCTCAAAAAAGTGGACATGTATTCTAGGGTTTGAGGAGGAGAATTTTCTTGTAAACTCAAGAAACTATATTTATTTCACAACCTATCTCACTAATAAATTCATGAAATTATTGGTGTAAGTATTGAATTCTGTATGGACTAATTGAGTGTGGGACAAGTCATGTAGTCTTATTCTTATAGATTGTGTTGGCAAGGTCAACACATAAGAAAATGACATGGAGAAGCAAAAGAAAAAGGTCTTGAGGAGAGAGAGGGGGAGGATAATTTAGGAAGGAATAAGAATATGCGCAGGAGATGAGTTGTCTGATGTTAAACAACAAAGGAGAATGTAGAGCTCAAGTTGTGCACTAGACATAAATTTATTGGGGAGAATATCTATACTCGCTTGTGTTATATTCTAAGCAATAGTATTATCTGTATGTGTTAAAGTCATTTGTGTATGTTCCCATTAATTTGACTGGAATTTGAGATCTCAGTGGATTCAAATCATTTAGTGATTTCCTTAGTTCCAATAAACCACTAAGGTGCTCACTAAAGTTGATCTGATAAACCACTTTGACGTTGAGGAACCCATGCACTTATTGAAAGGATATGATAAACCACTAGGTGATTACCTTGGGCCTGATAAACCACTTCGGTGTAAGTTGATAAACCATATGGATAGTGAGCTATTGAATCTTGTAGTGATTGCTCAGAGGAGCAATTGATAAACCACCAATGTGATGTGTTCAATCTCTTGGAACTAGGTGGGTCTTCATTGAGACATGCGTGAATTCCCTATGATTGGTTTTGTCAGAGTAGAGGTCACAGTGGTGCTTACTACTAAAGAGAGATGATAACCATATTGATAGGGGGCCCTTCTCCATGTTGGTTTACGACTTGAATTTGGCTCAATTGTGAGCCGATGTGGTTCTCACAGTGGGAATAAATTCATAAACAACCTTGACAGTGGGCTTTGCTTCCTATTTATTTTTGTTGTAGTTGCTACAACAACACCCAAAATTTTGGCCTAACACTCACATTCAGGGCCCCTTCTACTTTTCAAGTTTTCACAGCTATGACTATTCCTCCTAACCTAGTTTTCATCCAAGGAAATGATAACCTGTGTTTTACAAGGTGAATTGTGCATGTTCATCATTTTATCTGTCTTCATTCCTATCTTATTAAATGGATTAGGGATGATGAATTTACCACTTTTGTGATGCATTTTCAAGTTTCATATGGTCTAATTTACAAATTATGGGCATGTATATGACATACTAGCCATGCTTCATTTTAATTATGATGCCCTAGTTTGCACCTTCTAGCCTCAACATATATAGAGTGTAACACCCTACCCCACATTTACCCACTTTTAGAAGCTCACCGGGGTGAAAATGAGCTGAGTTACTATGCATGACACAAAAACCAAGATGCACTTATGGAAATGGGGTCTAACTTACCAACTTGTACCAAACTTACCGCAACACCCAGAGACATCAGATCACCTAGATGCCAAATACTTTCCAATGGTGACCTTTTCTATGAGCTGGAACCACTTCCAACCAAGCTTTACAGCCTAGAAAAATGCATGCAGTCTTGTCCATGTGGCTAGAACAATCCATTTGCACACACAACTCTTCCTTTGTGCAGCTACAACTGTAATTTGTCAGTTTTTTGCCAATGGTGAGGAACTCTGTCTAGATTTTTAGGCCTATATTATAGGCCAACTGCCCAAAACTTTCCCAACAAGGTTCTTGAGTCTTCTCATCCTACTTCTAGGCTTTGTTCTTATCAAAGCTTTCCAAACACATATCATTCATTTAGATAAACACATTATAAAAATAGAACTTGTGTATCATGAAAGCATAACTATTCATTGACTCATTAGTTTCATCATAGTTCCATCAAGAAGGCTTATTTCCCTCTCAAGCTAGCTGCAACAAACACTTGTTAGCTCATGCATTCATATAAAATTCAATAGCTTATCGAACCATGAACAACATCCATAACCTCAACACATC
This sequence comes from Pinus taeda, assembly GCA_000404065.3. NCBI lineage: Eukaryota > Viridiplantae > Streptophyta > Pinopsida > Pinales > Pinaceae > Pinus > Pinus taeda. The sequence goes on along the minus strand of APFE030932355.1, from coordinate 13,913 downwards.
ATATAATAAGAATGTACCATGCATATAACCAACATTTAACCATATTGAATCCATGAAAACTAGTCATAAAATCAACACAATAACCAATACTTATGCTCATTGTTCTCAATAAGGAATAACACATAATAACATATGCATAAAGCTAACCAATTTAGGGACTTACATGTACCACCCAACCATATATTGAGTTGGACAAAATATTTCTTTTACCCTATCACCCCCATGCCATATTCCAAGCACGAATGTGGGATCACATGGGATAAACCAAAATATAAGCAAAATAGGGAATCAAGAGGTTAAACCACCTCCACCCTCAAGCCATAGTTATTTCACCTAAAGCAGTCCAAAAACCACCAAAACCAATACAAGATTGGATGCCTCAGGATTTATTCACCATACCTAGAGGAATTTTCATGTCTCCACCCACCTATCTATAACTTCTAGGAGAAAACCATCTCCACCCTCAACCCTTGGGATTTTCTTGAGATCACGTCAATCGGATCCAATTCCATTGTAAATCCAAGGCTCAACCAAAATGAAAATCCACTATACCATGATTATCCTAGAAATGGCAAGGAAAAGCTCTACATCACTATTAATCTAAGAAAATCACATGCTAATGACACCAAAAATGAAGAATAAACCAATGCATAAACCATGCATTCACATCCTAGTAAGATAATAAAACATGCAACCTATTACCTACAAAATCCTCTTGCTATTTTTCCTTCCTTTGCTTGATTTCTACCCTTTCTTTTTGTTGTCCAATCTTCTTCTTATGCCCCCTTAGTTTCCTTGCTTCCTTGCTTGTATCTCCCTTGTTTCCAAGTGCTCTCTCTCTCTCTCCTTCTCTTTTTTTGGCCAAAAGTGAACGAATGAATAAATGCTCTCTCCATTTTTTCCTTTCTTTTTCTTTTCATTTTTCTTCATTTTCCCTTGCATGTATATTATTGTCTCTTCAATTTCCTTTTCTCTTATTTTCCTTTATTTCTTATATTAAATTTCCATTTATTTCCCTTTTCCTTTTTCCAATTCCAATGAAAATTTCCATATCCAATAATAAACCACGAGTGATCCCCAATTTTCCCTTCAGTCATCTTGGAATATGTGTCCCATGACCTTAGTTTTATTTTTCCTTTATAATTCTCATTTATTACATGGAAACTTTACCCTGAGATGTTACAAACCCCTCCCCCTTGGGGGAACACTATGCTTAATGTTCTATGAAACTTAGAACTTGACAGAACTGCTAAAACATGACAAACATGTTGTTTATTGGAGCTTTATAAGCATAGCTTGATGTAGTATTTACAAAAATATTGCTTGTTGGAGCTTTATGACCATAACATAATACAATATTTACAATGATTTATATATATATATATATATATATATAATAATATATATATATATATTATATATATATATATATATATATATATATATATATATATATATATAACACATTTATTTAACAACAAATAAAGAAGGGTATAATGGTCAGTTTTAGAGAACGAGATTCTTCTATTGTAGGATGCATTGAGGATCTATTTGGAACTCTCCTTTTGGTTCCACTATTGGGTGTTGATCCTAATTATCTTCCTAATTGTTCAATGGTTTTTGTTTCAATCACGTTGGATCTTTGTTCCTAACAAGGTGGAAATATTGCCCATTTAATCACGATTAGGGGGGTCCAAGTGGGGTGACGAAAAGTTTTATGGGCCCCCACTAGTGGGGGCTCAAGATAGTGCCCCTGAAGCTAAAAATAGATGAAAAATTTCGTTGTAAAATATTGTAATTTCATAGTCAATTCAGATTGTCCATTAGGTGGATGATTTGACAGTAGAAGTTATGTTAATTTAGGGTTTTTTTCCCTAGAAGGCAACCCTTGATTTATATGAGGGAATTATATTGTGACTATGTATGATTATTCTGAGTGAGAGAGAGATAGAAGAGGTTGTGTGAAAGTGAAGAGGAAATTATAGCGGATTTGTTGTGTTGTCACCCTCTACAAAATGTGCTTTTATTTGCTAAAAAAGGGAAAAAGAGTAGAGATATTTTATGCCATCTTCTAAGGCATAGAATCACTCAAAGATAAATTGGACCCTATCCATTGAATAGTTCTCAGAATTAGCTTTCCAACAATATGGAACTCCCCAAATGGATTCCAGAATCAAAAGTTAGAGCAGATTGAAGTTGCCCTTTGAAAGACAGAAAACAAAGAGAAAATTACTAAGGGTAAGGTCACGACATATCAGAGGTCACAAATTGGAGGTCCTAGCTCATCACAAATTGCATATAGCAACATCAGGTAGCATGGTATTTGGTGCTTCATGTAACAGAGCTCTGATATCGGCTATCTCACATCAGTGATTTCTCATCAGTGGCACTAAGCGCATATCGACGATCCAATGAGTCAGGGCAAGAACATCGGTGATCAATGATCACAACAACACAAACATATCACAAGTTGATAATTAGTGATTCTGGAAGTGCTCTCTATGAAGAAATTTCGGCAAAATAGCATCGATAGCCTTAAAGTGCTAGGAGGGCCTAAAATAATTTAATAAAGGAAATCAATTGCAAAACCAGAAGAGGGGCAATTGTTTCTCTCACCTCAAGGGGGCACATGGTGGAACATCATTGGATCTGATAAATGAAATGTGGCTACACATGATAATTTCTAATACATGACACTTGGCAGCACATGGTTGGTTCTGATAAGGGACACAAGGCAACTAATGTCAACATGATGTGGTAGAGTGATGACATCACTAATTGGAGAACAACATTTGTTGGATGAGGCATGTTGGTACATCAAATTTAAAACCCCGATTGTGATCCACCAATAAAGGGTCTCTAATAGAGGGGCTGACCCATGGTCACATAAAGAGCCGAGGGACAAAGGGCTAAGCACAAAGGGTGATTAGTGATCACAATTTTCAGGAGGATGCACCAAGGACATGGATAAGAAATCGTCAATTTTCAGACCTCCGATATTTGGCCAAGTGCGCAGTCTATAGAAGAAAATGAAAGAAAAGGAGACAAAATATTTAACAAAGGAAAAGGGTTCCCAAAACTCTGAATGTGTATGGGTCTATAGCTTCAGTATTAAATGAAGGCATGGAGTAGCGATAAATCAATATGGGGGCTCAGGAAGACTTAATGCTTCAGTCTAGAGCTCCACTCAGTCATACAATGCAGGACTACTAGGTCAATATTTTCTTCTAATCTGTGACAAGCTAACACAGTTAATTACTACCAACTCTAGAGAGTGGTGAAGCTAGACAGTTAAGGCGAAAGCAATAAGAACCGACTGAGCAGTAGGAAAAGCATATCTTGGCAGAGATGTGGCCTGATTAGGGGTAATCTCGGAAATGGCATAAGGATACTTTCGCTATCATCACCCAATTTTCTTTTTCTTATTATTTCTATAATTTATGTTTATTCTGTATGTCTTGCACTTTAAAGAAGGAATGAAATCCTAATTAGAATCATTGTGGGCAGCAAAGTTATTGCATGCTAAAACAACTAGTTAAATCATATAGTTGGCCCTTGGCTGAGATATTTTGTAACTATCAATTCAAAGCTCCCCCTCTTCTTATAAGTAGGGGGAAGAAACACTTAGAAGCAAGGGTTCCAGAATTTTACACCTGCAGACGTCCAAATTTTGTGATTCCACTTTTGGCTCTATCTGCATGTTCACGAGGGACTCAAGCGATCTATGGCTAAATGTAATGGATTGATATATTAGACTCATTTTGAGGATTAATGAAAAAATTTGGTGATTCCAATCATGGCTATAAGAAGCATGTTTTCCACTCTATAAATCTCATTTCATGTATGTTTCTCTTCTACTGAATTATGTAATGGAGCTACCAATCTCATTCTCTCATGGTTATATGTATGCTACTAAGCAGTAGTAATACCTATGTTATTTAAAGATTTATGTATGTAACTTTAAGAGAACATATTTACATATGTTGATTATTGATAAGTGTATCCATGATCTATAGAACATGAAACCTTAATTCGCACTCCATAATTCCTATCATTCCATCTATTTTTCCTTCCGTCCTTCTATTGAAACATTGTTGCTTAGGATTTTGTCTTGTTTACAACATTGTGCATCTATTTTCCTCCTTTCTCTCCTCCTCTTCACCTTTACTACAACTTCCATATTAAGATGCTCATTGTTGTGTGTAGACCATCAGAAGAAGACATTCCTCCTTGAAATCACCCTGATTCACCCCCTATATTTGGATCCATGTATCTCCTTGATTTCACCTTGATGAAAGACTATTGAACCAAGCCCCCCTTTATTATCTTTCAAAATTACGTGACAATTGGAGTGAAACATAATAACTTAGATAATCATAAATTCACTTCTCTCTTTAAGATGTTCCATGCACTGTTCTACAATCAACCTCGAGGTTGTCTCTAGGAATCTTTCTATATCTCCTAAAGCACTTGTGCTACAGGTGCTAGAAAAAACGACAACATATTATAGGTTGTATCTCTTCATTTTGATGGATAATATAAAAGGAAGGACCGGTTGTTTCTCCATGGGCATAGCCCAATTTGGATGAACCACATATATTTGGGTCTCTCTTGTCTTATGTGTTTTTGTATTTGTGTTTCCACAACATTTTGTGTATTTCATTGCTCCATAAACTAATCTCTAACAATTGGTATCAAAGATCAAAGTTTATTTATTTGAAAAACTCACATGAGAGAAGGGTTCCCGGTGATTGGTAGTAATGGAGGAATATGGTAGGTTTAGGTTCGATAAATTTAACAGTTAAAACTACCAGTTATGGAAAATGTAGATGGAAGATTTTTTGTATCAGAAATATTTGTACCTACCATTGAGCAGAAAAATCAAAGAAGTCGACAAGTATGACTGATGTAAAATGGGAGATTCTTGATAGAAAGGCACTAAGAACAATACGGTTATGTCTAGAAGCATCGGTGGCATTCAACATTTCAAAGGAAATGACAATAGAAGGATTAGTGACGACATTGGAAAAAATATACGAAAAACACTCAGCCTCAAATAAGGTATTTATTATGAAGCATCTACTTAATATGAAGCTGCCAAAAGGTGGATCCTTTTTTAATAATTTAAATGAACTTAGCACGGTTACCAGTGAGTTAAGTTTTGTAGGGGTAAATCTTGATGATGAAGTTAGGGATCTATTGTGTATGTGCTCACTGCTAGAAATTTGGAATGGATTATTTATGGCTATAAATAACTTTGTCTCTAGATCTACTACATTAAAGTTTGATGATGTTGTTGGTGTTATCCTTAGCAAGGAAATATGATGGAAAATCTCGGGTGAGACATCAGGTAATTCTTTGACTACAGATACTTGGGGAAGAAAAATGGAAAGAGGAACGTGCATAGGGAGTCATAGTAAGTCGAGAAAAGATAGATTCAAATCCATATCAGGGGTCGTGTGTTGTAAATGTGGGAAGAAAGGACACCTGAAGAAAGACTACAAATCTCATAAAGGAAAAGAAGTAAATGGACAATAAGAGAATAATCATGTAGCAAATGTGACAGATGATGTGTTTCAAGATTCTTTGATTCTTTCATTAGATAATATTATTGATTCTTGGGTGGTAGATTTAGGGGCATAATTCCATGGCACACTTGATAGGAAACATTTTCATGACTATATTCAAGGAGATTTTGGACATATTCATTTGGGTGACGATAAACCCTGTAAAATTGTTGGAATGAGTAAGGCTTTTATAAAGAAAAGTAATGGAAAGCAATGGATATTGAAGGAGTTAAATAATGTTCCATATATTTGAAGTAGTGTTCCATACATGATACAAGACCTTCAGGAACCATCCAACCCTTCCAGGTGACCAACCCCCAAGGAAAACTGTCATTTTATTGATCTAGAGACTTAGCCACTCCCATGACAAGGGAATACATGTGATTGGGACCCTATAGCCACTCCCACAATAAGGCATCCATGTGACTATGATATTTTTCAGACATTTTTGTGCAAGCAACCTTGGATTTTGTGCCACGTTTTTAGGGAATTGACTCAAGCCACTGCCCAAAACTCCATGAAACTTCTAGAAATGAAAAATAACATTGAAACAAAGTACTAATGTAAACACTTGATCAATGACTTGACTGGAACCCTACTAGCCATGATGGGAATTTCATCAAACATGTCACAAATATGCAATCTATGGGTCATAACAATATATCTGAGCATAGGGGTCTCATACTTATCTAATATTCATAGAGAAGATTTTTTTTCTATATCACAATAGTTGCATTATCATCTATTAGGTCATATAATCATTGTACATTCATTTTAAATTTAAAACATGATGAGAGCCATACGTTAAGGCTGTCATAAAACATACTCATAACCAGCATATAAACAATGGAAATAACAAGCATATAACAACCATAAGAATCAAATATAATCTAGTATATTTAACCATAAAATACATGATGAAAAGATATATTATTAACATATGAAAAATGCAACTAGTTTTGGGACTTCCATGTACCACCAAACCATAGATTGGGTTGAACCAAGTCTTTCTTCTAAATAATCACCACTGTGCCATATTCCAAGAATGAGTGTGTGATCTCATAAAAAAACTCAATCAAAACCAAACCAGGGCTTCGAGGGGCCAAACCACCTCAACCCTCAACTAGTGATTCCACCTCATGGTTGGAAATCACTAACCAACACTAGATTGGTCTCTACCCAAGTTGTCCAAGGCTCCAGAGTGTTTGTTCCAACCAGGGCTTCCAGGACTAGTAACTCAACCCACAATTGTTGTCGAGATTCTAGAGTGTTTGTCCAACCAAATATTGCAGGAAACTCAACCCACAAAGGGCTTCTAGAGCATTTTTCCAAACAAGGCTTTGAGGACTAGTAACTCAACCCAAGCTATTATAGGGTTTCTAGAGCGTTTTTCCAACCAAGGATTCCAAGAACTAATAACTCAACCCATAGCCAAAGGAACATGAGAACCAACCAGAAAACAATAGAAACTTCATCCACAACACCATGGCTATCCAAGAAATGGAAAGGATAAGAAAATGCACTGCCTATCTAGGCAATCTCTCTTGGCACTAACAAATCATAAGCAAGAAACCACATGCATTTGTCATGCATACCAAAACTAGCAAGGAAATCATACATGAAACTCGATATCTGCAAGAAAAACATGTTGTAGCTATTGATCCCAATGTCCTATTATACTTTCCCACTCTTCCTTTGCCTTCTTGCTCCAAATACCAAGTATGCCACACTCCTCCAATAGTGCTCCAAGAAAACTCTAAGTGTCCAAGAGTATGAGAAAGAGAGAGAAAGAGAGAATAGAGAGATAGCTTCAAAACTAAACTAACAAAAAACTAACACTAAAAAACGGCTATGAACTGATCCTCAGAAGCCTTTTTATTAATGAGGCTTCTACTTTATTCATTTTCCATTATTTTCATTCAATTTCCTCCTCACATGTGATCTGTGACCTTTAACCTCCCTTTTCTCGTAATTTCCTTTATTTTCATAAATAAAATGCTGATTAATGCCTCATGCCTTTCCAAAGCCTTTGCCATTTCCTTTGCCAATTTATATAGCCATTAATTAATCATAAGTGATCCCTGTCACTATGTTTTTTCCCAACATTCAACATGGAATATGTGTCCCATGACCGTGGTTATTATTTTTCCTTTATTAACTTTATTACATGGATTTTATACGAGGGTTGTTACAAAACACTCCCCCTTGGGGTAACACCATCCTCGGTGTTGAATGACACCTACAACCAGCAAGACTGCTGAAAATAAAAATATACTTCCCATGGAGCTTTAAAACTTAGCTCGTTGTAGTATTTATAATCAACCACCTGTTGGAAAGCAACCAACATGAGGAACAAAACAACATGGAAACCATAATGATATTGCACCCATACCTCTTATTGGAGCTTTATGACACAACTCATGGTTTTATTTACATCCATATACATATATACATATACCAAAACATATACCAAAAACGTTCACTCAACTAGTGAATAGAGAAGAATACATATCCCACATATGATCTGTCATCTCCCATGTAGCTTCATCAGGGCCAAAGTGCTTCCATTGCACTTTAACCTGCTTGATTGCTCGATTTCGAAGCATGAGCATATTTCTCTGCGAAATGAATTGAGATTCCAACTGGATTTCTCCTTTTGGTTCCACCTATGATATAGACCAGTCAATCACATGATCAACATCCTTAACATACTTCTTAAGCAATGACAGATGGAAGACATCATGGACTTTCACTGTTGGAGGCAATGCAAATTGATTGCTACTAGCCTAATCCTCTTAAGAATCTTGAAAGGTCCACAAAACCGAGGTGTCATCTTGGCACATGATCCAATCCTCAAGAATCTATTCTTGGGCTTAATGCACAAGTACATCTATTCCCCAACCTAAAACTTCTTAAACAACTTGTTCTGATCGACATAACTTTTTTGTGTATCCTGTGTTTCCTTTAGATTCTTATTGATAACCTACATTTCCTATTCCATTTCTGCCAGAATATTTGGTCCTATCAACACCCTATTCACTGGATCACTCCAACTGATTAGAGTATTACAACTTCACCCATAGAATGCCTCAAATAGACTCATCCTTAGTGACTCTTGATAGTCATTGTTGTAAGAAAAATAAAACAATTGAAGGTACTCCTCCCTTCTCCTTTTTTGATGCATCACATACATGCTCAACATGTCCTCCAATATCATGTTGACCCTCTCTATCCATCCGTATGTCTATGGATGATAAGTTGTATTGAAGGCCAAATCTATACCAAAACCTATAAACAACACTTTCTAGAATCTAGAAGTAAAATTAGCATCCTTGTTTGATACAATATTCTGTGGCACACCATGAACCTCACTACATCTTTGATGAATCCATGTGTGACTTCAGTAGCTCACTAAGTAGACTTCACTAGAATGAAGTGTGCTACCTTTGTCAGCAGGTCCTCAACAACCATGATAGAGTCATGTTGTCTAGATGTCCTTAGAAATATTGTAATGAAATCCATGCAAATGACCTCTCATTTCCACTCTTGAATTGGATTCAGTGTAGTAGACCACCTAGATGCTTACACTCTACCTTTACATGTTGACAATCCAAGAACCTAGCCACAAAATTTGTTACCTCTTTCTTCAAGTTCAGCCAATAGTAGAAAATCTTCACTTTTGTCAATGCCTTATGATATCTAAGGTGACGTGAATACATCTTAGAATGAAACTCCTTCAAGAGAATCTTTTTCAACTCACTATTGTTCGACACATATATCCTGTCCCTAATTCTAACTAAACCATTTTCTATGATAGGATAGTCCTCATCTTGATCACATGTACCCTGTTGTAACCTGTGCATAAGCTCTATGTACCTATATCCTATTGTCTTGCCTGTAAGATCTAATCCTCTAAATTTTTCCCACATCAACTCATAACTACTATATGATTCACTTATATCCTCTTGCTAAGAGCATCTACAACCCTATTCTCTTTACCATTAATGTACATGATGTAAAAGTTGAACTCACTGATCATGGCCAACCATTTAGCTTGCCTGGAATTCATATTTGGTTGGTCAAGCAATTATCTCAATCCACTGTGATCACTCATCAAGATAAATTGTCTGCCAAGAAGATAATGTCTCCACATCTTCAAAGCATGAATAATTGCTTCGAGCTCAAGATCATGTGTCAGGTAATTCTTTCATGCTCATTCGATTTCCTTGATTCATAGCATACTACCAGTACTTCCTGCATCAAGACTCCACCAAGATCTCTCTTGAAATCATCTGTACATACCAAAAACTCTTTGTTTGGATCTGCAATATTTAGAAATAGAGAATTTGTTAATAGTTGCTTCAACTATTCAAAACTTGTTGCACATTCCTCCGTCCATTCAAATTTATTACCTTTCCTTTGCAACGATCTAATAGGATAAGCAATATGTGTGAATTTCATGATGAACCTCATGTATTAACTTGTTAACCCGTGAATGATCTTACCTCATCAACATTTCTAGGAACTTCCCACTCCATGATAGACCTTATCTTTCTTGGATCCATTATTATGCCTTCCTTGGAAAACACATGCCCCAAGTAGTGTACCTCTATCTGAAATAAATTGCATTTTCTAAGCTTGGCATACAACTAATGCTCTCTTAGCAATCTCACTATTGTTTCTAAGTGGTTGACATGTGCTTCCTCATTCATAGAATATACCAGTATGTCATCAAAGAATGCAATAAAAAAATTGTCCAGATAAGGGTACAATACACTATCATCAAGCACATAAAAGTAGTTGGAGCATTAGTTAGAACAAAAGGAACTACAATAAACTCATAATTCCCATGTCTGGTCCAGAAATCAGTCTTGTATATGCCCACTTATTTAATGCATTCCTAATGGTATCCTAATCTCAAGTCAATCATTGAGAACACTGTTGCTCCATTCAATTGATCAAACAAGTCATCAATCCTCAGTAATGGATACCTATTCTTCATAGTCTGTTAGGCCCCTATACTACTAGAGTAACCCCTTATTGTTATTAGTACAACCCACTTATTATATTGATGTACCCATGTAGTGCCCATATTGTTACTATGGAGCCCCATAGAAGCCCACTATTATTATTATTGTGCCCTTGCATTATTATTGTTATGTAGGCTCTAATTATGTTATGGTCCCTTAGACTCCTATATATAGAGAGGAGGTCTTTTCATTTGAATCATCCAAGAATTTTTCATTTATGTAATGTAAAGGAGGTTTCCCC
>APFE030932349.1:52682-79366 GCA_000404065.3 Pinus taeda | reverse complement strand
CAAAGCACATTGATGTTCAGTATCATTTTGTGAGGGATATGATAGAAGACAAAAAGGTGTTGCTGGTAAAGGTGGAAACTTTGAAGAATACTGCAGATGTATTGACAAAATTTGTGAGCTCTGAGAAGCTCTCCTGGTGTAGAGAAACAATGGGTGTTTCAGGGATGGAAAAATGACTAAGCTCTCCTATGGCCCCCTGTGGAAAAAAAACAACAAGTGGGAGAATGTTGGGTTGTGTTATATTCTTTCCATGTAGTTAATAGGGGGTTTGAGGGGTACTCGTAACCCCACTTTATGGGGTCTGGGGCAGCCTCAAAAAATTTTGATTTTGGACCCTATGTTAGGTTGGGCAGACCCACCTATGGTTTTGTGCATGATTTTTGCACATGTTTTTTGGACACGATGGTTTTTTGGTCCATGGTATTGGATGCGATGGTTTTCGGTCCATGGTATTGGATGCTTCAGCATGTATAAATATGTATTATAGCATTGAAAGGAATATAATAAACAATCAAACTGGTAGTCCTGGTTTTGGGATCCAGTAGGAAAATCTCTATGTATATGTGTTTTATGTGTTATGCTCTTGCATTGTTTATTTTTCTGTGTTTTAGAATTTGTATGCAGGTAATTTTTGTATGGGGTTAAAACCTATATTTTTTGCATGAACTTTTTGGGGCAGTGAGTTTGTAGATAATATCTGTAAGTTTTGGTACAAAATTTGCATAATCTAGCTGTAGATCTAGGTTTTTTAAGAAAAAATACCCAAATTGAAAAAAAAATGGCTGAATCAGAGTCCGGATGAGGGAGATATCACTGAATTAAAAATCAGTTGCGTCATAGACATTTTTCGGGGCAACGAGTTTGCAGATTAGATCTGTACGTTGTGGTGCAAAATTTGAAAATTTTCATTGTAGATCTGGGTTTTTTGCAAAAAAATACCCAATTGGAAAAAAAAATCGGTCGAATCAGAGTCCGGATGAGGGAGATATCGCTGAGTTAAAAAATTAGTTGTTTTGCATACATTTTTTATGGTAGCGAGTTTGCAGATCATATCTGTACGTTCTAGGTCAAAATTTGCAGAATCTCATTGTAGATCTAGGTTCTTTGTAAAAAAATACACAATTTAAAAAAAAACAAATGGCCAAATCAGAGTCCAAATGTGGAAGATATCGCTGATTTAAAAATCAGTTGTGTTGCAAACATTTTTTGGGGCGAAGAGTTTGCAGATCAGATCTATATGTTCTAGTGCAAAATTGGCAAAATCTAATTGTAGATATGGGTTCCTTGCAAAAAAATACCCACTTTGAAAAACAAATCGGCTGAATCAGATTCTGAATGAGGAAGGTATTGATGATTTAAAAATCAGTTGTGTTGTAGACATTTTTCGAAGCGGCAAGTTTGTAGATTAGATCTGTACATTCTAGGGAAAATTTTGTAGAATCTAATTGTGGATCTGAGTTCTTTGCAAAAAATACTTAATTTCAAAAAAAAAATAGTCAAATCGGAGTACAGATGAGGTAGACCTCCCTGATTTAAAATCATCTCTCTTTTTCTCAGAATTTTTTTGTGACAGCAGGACAGTTGCAGCACAAATCTGAAATTCTGATGCCTAGATAGAGATTTCTATCGCATGGGAAGAAGTAGAATGGTTGTTCCATTTCAAAAAACAATTCATAATAGGGATTCTGAGCAATATTGACTAAATTGTGGCCATTTCAAATTTTCGCCAAGTAAGTGAATTTTTGTCAAAACACTCTTCATGGTGGTTCCAGATTTTACAGGAAAAGATAATGGTCTATTAAAGAACACATAAAAACACAAAAGTTTTTTTTTTTGTAGGCTGGGGTGGGACTCTCCGATTTACATGTCCATTAAGTACCCCTCAACGGGGGAAGAGTAGCCCAAGATTTGAACCCAAGACTTCCGGTTCGGTGAGACTTCATTTCCACGGCCATTGTCGCTTGAGCTACCCCATGTGGACTCCTAAAGGTTTATAATATCAATCTCTTGGGTTTTCAATATTAATCCCTTGAATTTGTAATATTAATCCCTTAGGTTCATAGTATTAATCCTTCAAGTTTGATATTCTTTTTGGGGATTTACAATGCATTGGGTTTATAATATTAATAATCCATTTGGTTAATAATATCAGTATTTATTGGAGGAGGTTGAAGCAAGAGGTCTAATTCTATGCCCCAACAAAAAAATCTAGAAAAAATATTGCTTGGGGTCTGAGAGTAGCCACAAAAAATTGGGTAGAAGAACTTGGATTATGGAAAGGATTGAAAATGTCTCTAGAGATGGCATCACACATTTATTGGTTTTTGGTGACTCCCTTATAACTATTCAAAACTGTATTGAGTTGTCTAAACATGATGTTTTTTATCTAAGTCCAACTATGCAAAGAATAATACTAATATTGGACAAATTCGAATTTATAGAATTATTCCACATAAAAAGGGAACATAAAAAAGTAGTGGATGAACAAGCCAATAAGGCAATTATCCAGGAGCAAGGTGATTTGAAGGTGGATGAAGGCTCCCCAACTAAATGTCAAGTTCCATGACCCGAATTAAATGTATTTCCTTAATTTGCAGGAGCGGCCTAGAGAAGCGTGATACAATAGTCACGAGGAATCATTGCTATATTAACTACCTGGCAGAAATGATATGTGGAAGAAGTCTCGGAGACATTCAAGCATGAAATAGAGAAAATGATATCGCGCATAAGAGGGCAAACCATCTCTAGAGCTAGGTCCCATTTCTCTCTTGTGATGAGTTAGTTAGAAAGTCTTAGGAATGATATGGAAATAGTGTAGACTGCCTCAAAAGTAATTATGACAAAGATTGAGAACCTGGATTACAGGGTAGAAAATTCTGACGAAAATGTGAAAATAATGGTCATCTCTATCCTGAAGGAGGCGTTTGGGCTTGGGGAGGTTGGCAATAATTAACAAGGCAGAGGCACTCAAGATGCTTCTGCTAGGGAGAATATGGTTTCTTGGGCATTCAACAGGTGGTTACACATTTGAAATCAGAGGATGTAGGTGAGTGAGTAGAATTTGTGGAAAAAGAGATGGACAAAACTGGACTACATGCACTAGATGATGTAGATTAGCTAGTTAACTTATATAGTTTTTAATGTGATGTAGGCATGTAAAGTTTAATGGGGTGTTTTGGTGATTATATAATAACAATGTAGCAGAAGAAATAGGCAAGAAAATCATGAATATATGTTGCCAATAGACAAAGCAATTTGGCATAGATATGGACTAGACGTTGCTTCTTATAGTATTGGTTTTGACCATAATCTAAATTTGTTAATAAAAATATAACCATTATTTAAAAATAAATAATATAATATTATTATTAATTATTGATATATCAAATAATTACATATTTATAATTATTGTTATTATTATAAATTATCATTATAATTGTTATAATTATTATCGTATTTATAATTATTATCGTATTTATTATGGTAACATGTGCACTGGTTAACATTGGCATATTGTTTTTTTAAGCACAGAAGAGAGTACATGAAAATGTAGGCCAGATAACAGCTTGAGAAAAGAAATGAAAACAGGGCACTGTACTGAGAATTAATCAAAGACCATGTGCTACACTGATTTTCCTGTAGTTTTGTACGTCCTCAAAGGTAAAGGCAGGCAGGCAGAGAGAGCGGTGGCAGGTATTTGAGTTCAAAGGCTGGATAAATTTAATATGCGCTTTGTGGACCAAAATAATAAACACCTTGTAATTATGGAATGAGATTGTACTACGAGGTTCTCTCCTTCCTTTGCCAAAAGAAGTTTGATAAGGCTGTTTTCCCCAGGTATGTACTGTCGGGATTCCTAGACCATATCACACATGTGATATTTGTACATATGGTGAATATTGATTGGCAGCTAATGGATATTGGAAAGGCCACGCTGCAGCAAATCCTTCAATAAGGTGGAGCTGTCTATGCATTATCCATAATGCACCTTCATAGGTATTTGGAGAACTAATTTTTTTTATTGGGAGTTTGGCAAGGCTGTTTTCCCAGGTATGTACAGTTTTGGATTTCTTGACCATGTCACACATGTGAATTTGTACATATGGTTAACATTGAATGGAAACCAATCGATAGTGGAAAGGCCACGCTGCAGCAAATCTTTCAAAATAGGGGAGCGGGGAGCTGGGAGCTGTCTATGCGTTACCCATCATCCAAAAAAGTGGAGCATTTATGGATTATTTGCAATTGAAAATGGAATATGATAAATTATAGTTGTTGTTTCTTTTTCTTAAACAACTTGGAAACTTATTTGGCCACTATTCAAGAATGTATGATGATTCATTTAAGGAACACCAAGTCATCATGGATGACATTAGGGGTAGGTTTTCTCTCCCTCCACATGCTTCTAGATTTTGGGCAGTTACCATTAACATGTTTTCTTAAGACACCCAAGACAAAGCAGTTTTAGGAAACTAAAATCATTGTTGTGCATAGCTTCTTTCATAATAAAATTCATTTAAATTTTTAATATATTTTTTAAAGAATAAAATAATATATCATATGTTGGTATTCAAATTAGTAATGGTGACAGAAATAATTGAATGTTATTGGTTAATATAGGCTATATCAAATTAATAGGACAATATCAAACCAATAATGGAGACAACTATTGTTGGCTATTATCAATAAAGACTATATAAAATTAGTGAGACACTATCGAACCAACAAAAGAGAAAGTTATCACTGACTACTATCAACAAATCATCATTTCTTGAACATATCTCACATGTGAATTTGTACATAATGGCAACCAATGGATATTGGAAACGCCAAGCTGTAGCAAATCCTTAAAAAATGTGGAGCTTTCTCTAGATTAATCGCATTGCACCTTGATTGGAATATGATAAACTAAATGTGTATACCCATAATGCACCTTGATTGGAATATGATAAATTAAATTTGTGCGGTTTGTGATTTGTTTTTTTATATTAAAATTTATTTAAAGCTATCAAGGAAAACTAGACTATATAAAATAACTAATAAGTGGTGTTAGAAGTAACAAACTGTCGCTTATTAGAAGTAACAAACTGTCGCTGGCCAACTACCTTTATGTCTTAAGCCATTAATTTCCCTTTTTTAAAATGAATTGTTAAGGATGGTAATTTGATTCTTAATGAATGCCTAATCAGCTTATGGAAAAATCTAATTTTTGGGTCCAAGATTTTTTGGTATTACCGGGCCATCAGAATGAGCATGTCCTTACCACACGTAGATACCTTGGCCCTCAATATTTCAGAGACAGTACATCAATCGCTGAAACTTAGGTGGGGGACCATGAGATCAAATTGCAAATTGCCCGACATGTGATGGGGTTCAGTTTTATTCTCAAACTGGTTTTAATGGTGGGGCGAGCGCCAAAATTAGGACCAGACTTGTTGCAGCTGCTTTCTTCACTGGGCCGTTCACTTTCAGTCAGCTGTACGAGAAAATTCATTTCGATTACTTCTAAATGCACCGCAATCATATAGCCCACGAAGTATGCTTATTATTTATGGCAGAAAGAGAAAGTGGTGTCGTTTAGCTTTCAAGAAGTTGCTTTCGGCATTTACTGGGTTTTGAAATCAGGCAAGCTGAAATCTAGAGTGTTTGATTTTATTAAAATTACTCTCCTATATTAAACAAACAATTAAATTTTTTCACTTGTGTGTAAATTACAACATATCACCCCTAGGACGGAGCCCCTATTTATATCTTTACAATCATTTATAAAAACTACAATTTAGAGCCATAGTTATAACTATGAAAGGATATGTCCAAACGCTAATTCCGCAATACGTCATTCCGAGCCTGGCGTCAGCGTTGGCGGGACTGACACAAAAGGCTGCTATTGGGTCGCCGGAATCCACGGAAGACGCCGACGAAAAGGGGGATCGCCATCGGTTTACGAACCAATGGTCTGCATATTGTGTAAGCACGTGAACAGAGCGGTAGGAAAGGAGAAATTAAACCCAACCGCTGTCCACCAAACCCGTAGCCCACGAGTAAAACATAAACTTTGTCGGAGGGAAACGAGCGCAGGGACAAACCATAAAGGGGTCACCACCTAAGTAGGAGAGGTGTTACAAAACTTGTGCGTAGTCTCACCTCAGTGAATTAGCAATTAATCATTAGCTTAAGAGTCAATTCTGTTTAGGCATCACGTCGAGTACGCATAAGGGAAAACAATTAATTAATTAATAATTAAATAAAAAAAAGTTATATACAGTTTTTTGATATTTTAATAACATTATCCAATATTATACATTTTGTAAAAGTTAATTAAACGATTATTTTAACATAATTTATTTTATCTTATCATTGTTTAAAAATAAGAGATAATAATATTAATATCAAATTAAATAATCATTCCACATAGAATTCCTTATCAAATTTATAAACCAATGACTTGATATAAAATGTCTTATCAAATTCAAATAATAGCAAAATTAATTTTTATTAATGTTATGAATATAATTCATAAGAAATAAATAAATAAAATAAAGGTAAATATTAAATAATTAGATATTGGTTATGTTAAATAGTCATTAAGTTAAGTAAAAAGTTATGTCTAAAAGACATGTCTAGTTACAAAAAGACGCATGTTTATGTACATATATGTGGGTTCTAATTGTAACATTCATCACATGTATATTTTATATATAATAAATTATTATTACAAATACTCTTGTGTATTTTCATATTTAAGTCGATAAGCGATCAGTTTTGATGCTTCACCGATATCAGAGCCATGGTGCACAATATAATAATGTGAGTCTTTGAACGTTGTTCACCACACAATATGCCATACATTTGTGTCCTGAATTCATGGAGCAATTTAGTAAAATCTAAGAAGCATTTCAGCATTTAGAAAAATCATATGCAAAAGTTAATGCATGTCAGAAGGAAATCGATAATAAGGAATATGATAGCGATGGTGAAACAAAACAAGATGAAGCATTAGATGATTATAATGTTGAAGATGAAGATGCTGCAAAAAATAATCTAGATGATGATTCCGATGAAGTTGATACAAATGAAGATGAGGACTCAGATAAAGCTAATATTGATGTGGATGAGGATGATCTAGATCAAGATAATGACTCTGATGAAGCTGATATAGATCAAGATGAGGATTCCGATGAATCTAGTCTTGATATGGATGAGAATGTTGTAGAATATTTTCGAGCCGAAATTTCAAAAGGTAAGGTTGAAGATGCTACAGTCGTGGTAGAGGTCAATATGGAAGAAAAAAACACTGAAGATGATACTCGCGTTGAGGACACAATGTCAGAAGGTGATGGTTTACCCTTGGAGGAAGAGAATGACTTCTCAGATATATTTAGAAGTGAATTTGAGGAAGATAATTCAGAAGAAGAAGATGATGCTAGTAATTCTTTGCAAGGCCAAGATAAGACACTACAGTTAAACATTTATAAGCAAAAGAAACGGTAGAGATAAAAAGATATCCTAAATTTTTGAAATTTTTAAAAGAACATAAAAAGGAACTTCTTCAATTCAATCATGAATATAACACTCACTTTGAAGAAGACAAAGAGAATCTCAAGGAAGGTGTTCTGAAGCCTAGTCAACTAGAAGAGAGTGACAACAAAAGTTTGAAATCAAGAAAGGTCGTCACAGCTCCTCATGTTAATGCTTGGTGTCAAGAAATAAAGGAGAGACAAAACATAGGAGCTCTTCGTTGCTTCCTTCAAGCTTTTAGAACTACATGCCACTATGGAGATGGAAGAAGAGACGACTCTTTTTCATTTTTGACAATTGTAAACAACAATACCTTTAACACAAGCATGATATATGTTCGTGGTGAGATTGATGGTATATTCAGGACATTGTTGTGAATGCCTCTGTCAGGTGGAAAGAGGGAAGCAATTTTAGAAATGAAAGACACTCCACAATGGAAGGATCTTGAAGGTCTCTTCAAGTCATATTTTGTCAACACCACAAACCTTCAACAGATTGAGTTCCTAAAGAACTAGGTTGTGGAACTTTGTGGAGTGGACTTATCAAATGCTTATTAGCATGTATTTACATTCATTAATCAGTTGGGAATGATTTTATGATGTTCTCTCACATTAAATAACAAGGAAGAACTGGGGAAGGCTTACGGCTGGCAATATATGAATTCCTTGAACTTTGGCTTAAATTTCTTTGTGCCAATGCCAACAATATTGACTTCCAACCTCCTTCCTATCCAATGGTCATATTGTAATTGGAGTTCCTGATTTGGTGCCTATTGCATGCTATACCCCTCTAAAGTTGAGATGTACCAAAATGTTAAACACTCTTGCTTCTGCTAGAGGAATTTTTTATTGATGTGGCTTCTTCACTTTTTGATATGCTAGAGTGTAAAGAATTGGACACGAAAGAAACTCGAGGATATGGGAAAGCTTTGACTTTTCAATAGCATTAAAGGTGCCAAAAGTTTTCTTGAAAACTCGTGCTTTCGAAGTTGAGTGTGTATATTTTTTGCTTCATCACCTGACTAAACACTTGGCTCAATGGAGCTATCATGTAGCTTTCCCTGAATTAGCATTTAAAGTCCTTGTACCTTTATGACGATTCCATGAAAGAACCAACATTGATAGATTTCGACACCAAGTGAAGCAACTCATAAATCAGGTTGAATGCAATGTTGGATATGTGGATAAAAAACGAGAGGACATATCATTCTCTCCCAGGAATTATGTGTTTGTGTCCTCATTTCTTTAGGTTAAGAAAGTATTTGGAATCAGCCCCCTTTCGAAAAATTACAAATCTTAAAAAAAAATAGAACAAAAGAAGACTAGTCTTCAAAACTCCAACGTGCTTGTTCATGAGGTAAAAAGCAAAAGCATGATAAATGATACAGTTGTACCTTGTGAGGGCTATGGCAATGGCATAAGAAAGGGGTAGGTAGTCTTTAACAAGGATTTTTCACTTCAGTAATCAAATGGATTTGTTGCTTCTAAATAAAAAAGCAGGAAAAATCCTAGACAATCACCAATGTTGTGTTGGAAGAAAATGATATTGTTAAACATCGAGGCTCTTCTTCGGAAGGAAATAATGATGATTTAGATAATAATGAACAAGATGCAACAGGGCATATATCTGTAGAAAAATAAGAGAGTGAATCCAATGGAATGCATCATTTCAAGGTAACTCCACATGGAAGCAAAGGAGAACTAGAAGAGTCAATTGAATTCAGGATCATTACAGGCAGCACTAGTGACTCCATGTGTCCTTCAATTAAAAGTTCCATATTTCCCAACCATAGGCATTTCTCATTGCACAACGATTACCCGTGTATCCCCTCATTGTCTCTACAGCATGGTCTATTGAACCGTCGGCATCAACGCTTCCACCATTCTTTGCTTCTGCATCGATGATAAAAACACTTATGTGTCAGTCTATACCGACAACAACAACACATGCAACATGTTATGCCCTGTGGCCAGTTCTTCATTCTTGCACCAATGACAACAACACACATAGCATCGTTAAAGACCAGGTTGTCCTAAACGACGTGCTTTGGTCAACAGCTGGTGTTGTTTTGATCGGGCATATAAGCGTAAGCCATTGGGTTAAATCATATAAATTAATTAAAACCTATTAATCAATTCATATAAATTAACTAATCTAATTAATTAATTTATATCATTTAATTAATTAAAACATTATCATTACATATATATGTGTATGTGTATATGTATTTAAAAAAAAAATGTTATTTCAAAAAAAAAATCGATAACCCGGGATTCGAATAGTGTTCCAGCGAATTACATATGTTGAGATAAAAAACACAAGATGAAGAACAATGAATTACATATGCCGAGATGACAAATACAAGATGAAGAAATTGTGAGCAATACAACTTTGAGGACAAAGCTTCTGAAGGAAAGGGCTATGTTATGAATATAATTCGTAACAAGTAAATAAATAAAAAAATGTAAATATTATAATAAAATACTGGTTATGTTAAATAGTCATAACGTTAAGTGAAAATGCATGTTTAAAAAAATGCCCAATCATGAAAAGAAACCTACTTAGGTATTTATATGTGAGTCCTCATTGTAGCATCCATCACTTGTACATTTTATATATAATAAATTATTATTTAAACATATTTAATCAACCAACTTAATTTATTGTTTCAATAAAATTCAAATAATACAATATTATTGGGATATATTTCTCTATCAATATCAATGTGTGAGCAACTATACAAATTCCTTTTAAAGAAAAAAAGCCAACTTAAATACTCTTGGAAGGTATAATTCAAATCCATACAAAGCGAAAGTTAACAATATTAATGACAATATCAGCCCTATTAACAAAATTTTAATAAAATTAACTTTTTCTTATTAAAAAAATATTATCATGTTATGTTATTTTATTTTTGAAATAAAATTGTTTTCCATTTAAATAATTAAATTATAATTTATCATTTATAATATTCATTTTAAACTAATGAAATATCAACCAAATTAAAATTAATGTAAATACAATTTTAAATAAAAACTAATCTAATCTAATTTTAAATTATAAATATATATAAATTATATAGATATATAATATCTCGTTTGTTTTAAATAGAAATTATTTTCCTTTAATTAACAACACTTTATCATTTATATATTTTTTTATCTTCTTAAATATATCTACATTTAATATATTTTTCAATATTTCATATCTTAAAGATTATCACGAATTTAACATATTTTTAAATTTTTATTTGATTGCTTTTCATTTCAAATATATAATTTGCATTTTTGATGAGTTGTTTTTAATGCAAAAGGTGGAGGGGTTGCCACTATCCGACTTGGCCATATGATCAGGGGATGGGGCAGCATGCTTCCATGATATTTTTTATGACAAATACGATCTTAGGATCTTGCTTGAGGTCAAATGTATGCAAGCTCCTCAATCCCAAACCCACACATTATAGAAGCATTGAAATGTGGTCATTTTACCAGGATGGTCTCGTCCCCACTTCTGTGGCAATCTGTTTTAATTTTAATACATTTATATCTATGGTCCTTCTCCCATAATTAATTCTCTAATATGAAGCTACAAAGCACCCATTCCCCTTCTTTATGATTCTTACTTTGACTCTAATGAGCAAGAATTGGGGGCTTTGGCTACCCCACTTCTATGAGCCTCAACCAAACCTTATCTCGCCAATTCAAATTATATTCAATGGCTTGAAAAACAACCAAGTTCTCCTTATTTGGAGTTAGAGTGGCACATTCAATTTGGCTTCTTGAAATATTAGCCCAATGTTGTTATTTCCCTTTTGTAGTTCATCGAGTGTGTAAGAAGGTGAGCATGTTGTGACTCATGATACAAGATTCTACTAGATTGTGGAAACTAGCCCTTATGGGCACTTCAACACTGCAATGAATGTCGACTTGACAGTCTCTAGTTTTCACTCTTCTCTTTGTTTAATTACAACTTCTAGTATCATATTTGCTACACTCATCTCCTTGGCTTGCATTTCGTCTGTTGCCCTCCTTACTCTTACCAATCATCTATTGAAGTTCTGCATTGCTCCTTGTCCTCTCTTGAAGCTCTATATTCATCCACCAATCCTTCTTTCATAGGTTGTTGTCTCCTTTTACCAACCTCCTTAGCAGGCTCAACATTTTCCCTCGTCCACCCTTGTACTCTCATTGCTTCTATGTGAATGGCTAACTACCCTCTTCCTCTCTAACTTTTGGTTTCATTAGAATCCTTATTATTGAGCCCCCTTCTCTCCTTATGTGGAATACCCCATTAGGCCCACCACTTATCCACTCATATTCTTGACTATCCACTTGTGTATGTAGGTCTTTCCTTTCAACATGCCCTATTAGAGAGCACGCATCCATCGAAGGGAAGCCTACTATCAGGTGCAAGCCTCTTAGGGACACACATGTGTACACAATAGGCTTCAAGAGTTATATGCTAGGTTTTGAGACCTCACCCCATGTTAGATCAGGGAGGAGATAGTATGTATGGAACATGAAGGGGCTTTCCAATGGCAGCAACTTTCAAATACAAATGTTCTTAATGATCTATCTAACTGGGTGTTGGATGTTGTACATACATGAGACCTCTTTAAATAGTACATGTCTATCATTGACCTTTATTGACATTTGAAGATTCTCTTTGGTATAATTCAGATGGACTGCTTTGAACATAGTGTTATCGGGAAATCTAGTGTCCACTCGGAGCTGCTAGTCCCACTAAGACTGGTAGCTATCTTAGAAACAAACAAACTAAAACTACTATAGCTTTCCTTTATGAAAAGTAGATAAGAGGGGAACAAAGGACACCAACCTCAGTCTTGCTCTTGGTTCCTTGCTTAGTTCCTCTCCCTTCTGACAGATCTTTGCCGCTCCTCTTTTGTCTACCCAGCCTCAAAGAGCACCTGTGGAATCAAAGTAGCATAATACTATCGAAGAGAAAAGATCTACAATCATAAGAAATACAAGACCAGATATGTATTGGCCACACAAATGCATATATCATCAAACATACAAGAATGTGGAGGAAAATTTGAATAGCTTTATTAATATCAAGAATAGCAGAGAGGATTACAACCAATTGTTCTGACCCAGTGTCATCCTCTCAGCATGAAATCCCTTCCTCACCTCATGAAAAGCTTAGATCACCCAACACTATTATGTTACACTAGGAAACCAATAGCACTTCCTTACAAGATACAATATTCCAGCCTTTGGATCTCTGTGATGAGGGATCCATATATAGATGATTGTAGGGGGTGAGTCAGCTCCTGGGATTTTGATTAGTGTCCTCTCTCTGATAGTTCTTGATTCCAGTTGGAGATTGATGATCTCTTACTCATCCCTGGGTGAATTCAGAGAGGCAAGTGTCAGAGGGGAATTTCTAGAATATTCTATGATCCTCCACCTCGCAAACTGTCTCTACCATTTTTCCATTCTCGCCCATCGCACCCTATAGAAGGGCTTTCTAGTATGCATCGCACCCTTTACACTGAGTAGGTGAGATGCATCGCACCCTCTGCACTGGGCATTCTATATGGTCCAGTTTTGACCAGTTCTGAGCAGTTTTCTATGGAGAACTTCTAGGAGATGATGTAATCAGCTGACCTTATTCCTTTAGGGAGTGAAGCAACACTTTTAGGGACTTAGGAGCCTTTGTTTTATGGACATTTATGATTGGGGTTGCAGTGCCCAAAAATTTCTATAACAGTTTCCCCCTAAAGCATGAGGTCGTTAATCTTTTGATGTTGGGTGAAACGCTTTATCATGAGGATCTGAAGTTCTTTCGAGCTCGAAGGCGACCTGTAATTCCCATGCTTAGCTTGATAAATTCATTTTCATGTACATAGGACAGACAACCGTCTGTGTAGTAGACTGATGATTTGGACGGAGTCATCATCGTTTGATTTGGATGATCATCTATTTGGAAATTATTTACATTTGATGTCTTTATATTCCTGAATATATCGCAACCTAGATGGATGAAACTAGATTCGGGGTCTTTAAACTTGTTCAATCTTAACTCGGAGTACAAGTCGATCCATGTGGAAGATGTTCTAGAGTCGAACATGGAAAGACATCGCCTGATTACCAGCTAATGATGTAAGATGTTAACAAGCATGAGAGGAATCACCAATAATGACAATGACCCTCAAGGTACTACAGTATAATTCATGTGGTGTGAAAAAGGGACTTGGCATCGAACACCACGCAAAATCTCTCGGTCGAAGGCCATTGATGTAAATCTATTGCCGAAAGTGAGAAACTTGCCATTGAGGCATGCAAGCTTCAAAGTACTGAAAGGGTTGTTCCTAGGTCGATTTCTTGAATAATGAACTGATGTCGACAAGAAGTGACCCATTGTAAGAGGGCCTTAATGAATCCCACATCTACGACACAGAACGGAACAAATGATTTTGGAGGTGAAAATGATCTGATGATACAGGGTTCAGGGTGGCGGTCATGAAAGAATGGAGCATGAATGTATTGCAGTGGATGAGACACAGGTGAATTCTCTGAGTGACTTCTCTTGAACATACCAACGACACTGACTTGCATTGGTATCATTAAGCCCAAATATGGATGGTGTGATGGACCAATGGTGATATGACCGGTGAACGGAATAACCCAACCCTACCCGAATGGAGTGAAAGTGTCATGTTCAAGAGCGACTTGTTACCAATAAAGTTTCTTCAAGTTTTCTTCCGAATTTTCCCCAGTCATTGCTGACCAGTACCTCTTTATTTTTATCAAGCTTAAGGAGGATAACATATGCTTGTTCTATAATCTAACCTTCGGGCGAACCCATCGCTATGTTTTAACGAGCCTAGAGACAGTGAAACTCATTCTCGTCCATTTGGACAAGTTTGTCGCTATTGATTTTAACGAGTTTAATGACAATGATAACTCAGTCCTTTTTCAATTTTAGAGAGTCTAAAAACGGATGGAAAGGAAACTCCAATGATTCTTTTTCGTCATATAATCCCTTAAGTCCGAAAATCCTAAAATAATACGAAAGGGATGAATTTTCGATAGTTTTAACAAGCCGAACAAGACAAGCGCTCGATCATTTTGTGTAATAATCCCTCAGGTCCAAAAACATTAAAATCTAGAGGAGGATATCACTTCTGATGACTTTAACGAGCCAGAGAAGCCAATCGCTCGGCAATAGCTTAAAGTAGAATCATTTTTTCAGGAACGAGTGATAATTTTGAGTAGTAGCTGATTCTAGGTAAGGTTAGGAATTTTCCAATCATGGCAGTGTCACAAGGATGGCTAACAAAATCACTCATCGCAGATGTTCCTCAAAAGGGGTAAACAATCAAATGGAGGTGTATGATCGGCTAAATAGGGTGGAGGTGATGATAAGAACATGACCAAGGCTCAAAAGCTGATGATAATGCATTCGCAATGGTTATTTATGAGAGATTGGTTCATTTTTTAATAAGCTTAAACTCTAGGGGAAAAATTTGCTCATTGCTTAGGTTTAATTTTTAACGAGCTTGAACTTCACATAAAAACTGCTCATGGCGGTTTTATTTTTTAACGAGCTGTAACCCTGCGGTAACACTGTTCATGATAAGTTTGCATGCCCCCAGCATAATAACACAAATCAAGGTGCATGCCCCCCAAGCTTCATTGCATTCAACACGGTTGTTGGAATGAAGGTTTACTTTCGAGATCTTTGAAAGACTCTACTTCCAAAGGGAGTTGTTTCATTTTTTAATGAGGTTGACACAAGAAAAGAACTATCCTCGGGGCGACCTTTGATCACAACTCATAAGGGGTCATGAAGGAAAGATCTGGTTCCAATGCCCCCAGTACATAATGTACAACATCACTGAATTGATCATCAGATGATGTAGCTATGGTAGGGCTTGGAGGCAATACCTCGCGATGATCCACACTATCAAAATGTTCTAAGTTCTTCTTCATCTTTCTTTATGTAGAAGATCTCATGTGACAAGTTTCCACTATGGCCACATCTGCGAGCTTACTCAGAGGTGGAAGGGAAAAAGTCCCCATTAAGGAAGGGTCTTTTAGGAGACCTACTCCAATATTTTGAAGCAACTGAGAGCTTCCGTGGATCATCGAAATCCTTCCTGTAACTTGTGAACTGTTGGGGAGAAATGTTTGTTGGTCAACGATTGTGATTCCTCCTTGGAAGGGAAATGCAATCTTCCTGAAGTACTTCCACACAACAGCAGCCATAGCATATATCTAGGGCCTTCCCAGTAGGATGTTGTAATCGAGGTTTCCGCCGATAACTTCAACATCAACTTCTATTGTTTTTCCCCCCAGTTCGACTTGCAAGTTACTTAAAATCCCATATGGAGTGTATGTTCGCCCATCAAATGCTTTTAACATCATTGACGATCGCGACAAGGGTGGTGAGCCTAAATTTTTCGAGAAACTCATTGACATAATACATGTAGATTCCCCCTCATCAATAATTGTTCAATGAACAGTTTTGTTGAGGGCTTTCACTTGAATAAGGAAAGCTAGTTGAGCTGGTAACTGAGGGTCATATCCTTTGTGATCAAAGGCCACAAGATTGGAATCCACTGGTCAATCCCACCTATCGCTGATAATAAAGTTTGATTTTGGGAGGGGTAATTTTGCAGTACCTCAAGTGTCGACATAACAGACAGCGATTGGGCCAGATCCTCCACTATATTATAATTTTGTGCTACTCTGGCATGAGGATTAAATGCTGATTTTGTACTACTCCCTTTGGAAACTTTATCATTAACTTAGGAATGATGGGTGGCACAACTTCAGTCGAAGTTGTTGTCAAACTACTAGGTTGATCTGTAGCCTTGTTGTTCGACCACTGTGGATTACCTAATCTTTATTCCTTGTCGATATCAAAGCATCATTTTGTTGTTTTGAAATAGACAACATAAGCACTCGGGATGGGGAACCATTATCACTAGCAACCATATTTGTTCCTGGGTTCGGAAACGGATCAATCAATACTGCCGAGGTTTTTGAACTCTTGAAGACTTTTCTAAGCTCAACTTTATATTGACACTCTCTTGTCCAATGATCCTCATCACATATAAAGCATGGATGATTTGGTTTCCTTTCTCAAGAAGGGTTTGTAGAAGATTTTTCAGGAGATGACTCCTCATGTTTCTTCTTCTTCGCTTTCTTTTTCTTCTTGCCTCCTGGCTGCTTGGTTTCTTTGCCTTTGTCAGTTGACATGACATTTACTTCTGAGGTGAGAAGTTCTTCCTTTACATTTTGACTTGAAACCGTACGGGCCTTTTTTGACGTAGCCTTTACGATTTTCGTGCTAGTCATACCTATCAAGCCATCGCCAGCATGAGAGTCTTTGTTTGATTTAGGAGGGGGAGGAACGAAAAATTCCGGTCTAGGAGCATCAGGAATTTTATCGTAGAGCATGCCAGACTCAGTATAGATCATGTCTAGATATTGTGCACGAGCAATAACTTGCTCTTCAGTGATGACTCCTCCCTTTGCCACATCTTCCATAATAGAAGGTAACAATGACTTAATAAACCATTTAGCCAATAGCTAATCAGGAACATATGTTTTTACCATTCTACGACGACACCGCCACTCATGAATATGATCGGATATGTGAGTGGCCATCGTTTGTTTGAAATTGGTAAGCAACTCTGTTCCCGTTACGTACCTTGTGGGTAACTGAAAATGGGTTAAAAAGGTTGTTGCTAGGGTATTTAAGTTATCAAACAAAGCTCTAGGCAATTCGATATAAGCTTTTGCTGCTGGACCTGTTAACATTTGCTGAAAAAGGTGAAGCCTGATCGAATCATTGTTGAGAGTGTTGGACGAACACCACAGGTGAAATGCCATCACATGATTCGACGGATCTTCACCTGGATTTCCATTGAATTTAGGAATATTAGAGGGAAGTTTATGAGGAATCGCAGGCCACCAAGGGGCGTAAGCAATTGGATCATTCGCCAGCCGGTTTAGATATGGTAATTCTAGAGTTACTACAAAGGGCAACTGTTGATTCAGGTTAGGCGAAGCATACCCAGGATAAGATGGAATCGCCTGAGCAGTGGGTCTTTGCATACCAGCATAATGTATTTGATGCTGGTAACTATGATAAGGTTGATGGGCATAACCATTATACTACGGTTGTTAATAACCACTTTGGAAATGCAGTTGCCCATTACTTATAAAGACTTGTTGCTCAGGTCCCTAATATGATCGCTAGAATTGCGGTTGTTGATAATGAATCAACCATGGTTGTTGGACCATTTGTTGTTGTCCAATACTAGATGATTGACCAAGATGAGGAGTCATATTACCTATATGAGCTTGAGTCGCTCCAGATAAGGAGGCAATAACCTAAGGTTGTGATTGAATCGCTGAGACGGGAGGCTATTGCATTGCAACCTGGGAAACTTGGGGTTGACATACAACAAGTAGCGCTTGTACTTGAGATGTAGTCACCATAGCAGGTATAGTGGGAATATTCGACACAGGGTGGACTGGTTGCATTGAATATACAACCCTTGGTTGATAAGGCAGTATCGGTACCCAACCGCTGGATGTAATTCCAGTTTGAATTGAACCTTGTTGTAAACTCCCATATGGTTGTTCTCCAGGAGGGAACAATGAAAAGGCATACTGCCCCCCATATGGTGGCAATCCAGTACTTAAAGGGTAGATTGGCCTTTGAAGACACATTGGATCAATTTGTTGAGTTTCAACATAAGAAATACCAAATGAGAATCCGAATGAAGAAATAGAAACTGACCATGTTGTCGAAACAGTCCCTGATTAGACTCCGACTTGTTGTTGATAACTTGCCGGGATAGATGGTACACCAGCGAACATTGTTGGAGTAGCAGCAGGAGGTTCTGTTGATACTGCATCAGATGACACAGTCCTGGATGTCGATGGTTGTTCAGACATATCTAGTCTATCCAAAAGATTTCCTAGCGATTCTACAGGAACTTGCGATGAAGGGAGACTAACTTCTAAGACCAACAAGGGAATAGTGATGTTATTACGATTAAAATAAATTTTATGACACTTTGACACAACTTGTTTTTTCAATTTTCAAGAGTCAAGAAAAAACAAAAGATGACTCTAGTCACCTTCGACTTTTAATGAGCCTCAAGTGACAAGTGCTAAGATGGAACTCTTCCTTTAAGGACTCTGAAAAGGAACGAAAGAGACTACTCTAGAAATATAGACAGAGGGATTACCAAACTAATCGCAAAACTGCAGAATACTTTTTATGGTAGGCAGTCAATCTTCCTGAATGATGTGTTCAGTGCATTGCGATCGATAGGGCGACACACACGACTTCCTAAGGATAAAGAATATAGCCTATTGTGGTCCCCCAATATATACTCGACGGTACATGGGAGCACAAGTCCATAATGGCACTTGTCATCTCAAAGAAGAGGAATCACCCAACCAGCAATGAAAGCGATAGTTACCAGGCTTTACAACACCGGAATACGTCTCTAGCCCAGACTTCTAGATGTTGTGCATTAGGTTCCAAAGGATTTTAATGTTCATTGAATTTATTTAACAGTTGATCTTGCTTAAGAAATTTTCCTTTCAGGTTCACCGCGTGATGTAGATATACAATTCCTAAAACGCAATCTAAGATGATAAACAATTGTTTAATCTTCTTTTGCAATGAAAATCCTAGCTACTAAGGAAAGAAAAATGGGATTCTTTCAACATAGAGCACAAAGCACACACTAAATGCACTGTCTAAATCAAACCAACAAGCAGTCTAAATGCAAGTGCACACACATGTATTTGTTTCCAACCTTCTTAATGTGTGAATGACAAGAAGAATGCTAAGTACAAATCTGAATTATCTTTTCAAAGAGACTATACTAACAAATTTATCTTCAAAACAAAAGGAAGATAATGACGACACTTTGCGATTTTGAATTGAAAACTGATTTCGACACTTGAAAAACCACTAATTCAAATCAAATACAAGAGTAACAGTATAATCGACTATCAAGAACAATAGGATTCTTTTCTATGGCTGAAAACGACACTTGCAACACTTCCAAATCAAGAAACGACAGTCTGAATACGCTACTTCTTTGTAAAAGAGAACTGAAAATGGCGCACAATACATAAAAACATTTACAGTTCTTTGCACAATGGAGGAAGAATGATGGAAAGGAAGGGGGTTTCCATAGAGGTATACTGATCACAGACAACAAAACTCCTTAATAGAGCTGAAGAGAGTGAAGAAAAACCGAAGTCTGAAGGCAAAATTAACCTTCTCTAACCATCACACCTGTTACACAAGGAATCTAGTATGCATCTCACATACTGCACACAGGAGGTGTGATGCATACAGACTTCCTTGAAGAGAGGGTACGATGCTACAAGTGCGAGACTTTTACTTGGTCTTTGGTCACAATTTGCAGCTCAATTAAGGGATTTAGACCGAGCAAGCGATGTTCAGTAAATATAAATCACAAGGGTTGATATAATGAGGTTACTAGAGCCACCACTAGGGCAATTACAATGTTTGACAATCGATTGTTCAGTTTATAAACAAAACCCAGAGATAGAATGAAGCAACATTGACCTACTTTGCACTTACATAGAAAATGCAGTTCGAAGGCTAGCTGGCTTAACTTCAGGCTCCATCTGTAAGTTTATAAAACAAACAAATGTAGACAAGAAAATAATCTATTCGCTCCCCAGCAGAGTCACCATTTTGTTATCGGGAAATATAGTGTCCACTCAAAGCTGCTAGTCCCACTAAGACTGGTAGCTATCTTAGAAACAAACAAAATAAAACTACTATAGCTTTCCTTTATGAGAAGTAGATAAGAGGGGAACAAAGGACACTAACCTCAGTCTTGCGCTTGGTTCCTTGCTTAGTTCCCCTCCCTTCTGATAGACCTTTCCGGCTCCTCTTTCATCTACCCAGCTTCAAAGAGCACCTGTGGAATCAAAGAAGCATAATACAATCGAAGAATAGAGATCTACAATCATAAGAAATACAGGACCAAATATGTATTGGCCACACAAATGCATATATCATCAAACATACAAGAATGTGGAGGAAATCTTGAATAGATTTATTAATATCAAGAATAGTAGAAAGGATTACAACCAATTGTTCTAAACCAACATCATCCTCTCAGCATGAAAGCCCTTCTTCACCTCATGAAAAGCTTAGATCACCCAACACTATGATGTTACACCAGGAAACCAACAACACTTCCTTACAAGATACAAGATTCTAGCCTCTGGATCTCTATGATGAGGGATCCATATATAGATGATTGTAGGGGGTGAGTCAGCTCCTGGGATTTTGATTAGCGTCCTCTCTCCAATAGTTCTTGATTCCACTTGGAGATTGATGATCTCTTACTCATCCCTGGGCGAATTCAGAGAGGCAAGTGTCAGAGGAGAATTTTCTAGAAGATTCTATGATCCTCCACCTCGCAAACTGTCGCTGCCATTTTTCCATCTCGCCCATCACACCCTACAGAAGGGCTTTCCAGTATGCATCGCACCCTTTACACTGAGTAGGTGAGATGCATCGCACCCTCTACACTGGGCATTCTGTATGGTCCCGTTTTGACCAGTTCTGAGCAATTTTCTGTGGAGAAATTCTGGGAGATGATGCAATCAGAAGACCTTGTTCCTTTAGGGAGTGAAGCAACACTTTTAGGGACTTAGGAGCCTTTCGTTTATGGACATTTATGATTGGGGTTGCAGTGCCAAAAAATGTCTATAACACATAGGATGACATCCTACATTATCTAGAGCATCCTCACCTTCATCTAAGGTACATGGGTCAATGCTTGGGTTGCAGTGTTATTAGAACCAGACCGAAATCAGTAGAACTAGCTGGTTTGACTAGTTTGGGGGTCAAATCAATTTGGTTCGAAGTCTAGAATCGAAAACAGTAGGTTTGGTTCCAATTATATTAAATACAAATTACATGATATATTTTATTTATTGGGATGAAAATAAAAGGGGATGTTTGAGTTTTGGAATAGGAAATGGTCAGTTTGGTATTAAACTAACCTTTTTTCACTAAACTAGCCAATTCTGTGCCATATGATCTAGTTTCATACAATTTAACCAAAGAGATTTAAAACACAATTTACATAAATAAATAAAAACATAAAAAAGCATAAGATTTTAAGTGGGGTTGCCGAATATTCAAGCCTATGGCCCTTGTATTGCTATGCAATTAATGGTAATGTTAAATTCTTAAAGTAAAAGAGACATTATCCTTTACCTTTCATTTTACATAAATTTTTAACATTACCATGAAATGAATCAGGACTTTTGAAAGTGGTTCTGACCTAATTGAATTTCATATGGAGAAAATAGAATTTAGATCTCACTCAAAATCTATAAAACTTGACACTTTTTCATGATTTGATGATTAAGGGATTGCAATGTTTCCATTAGATTTTGTCATGTATGAGGGCATGGAACTAGTATTTAATCAAGAAGACCAAACCTTCTACGTACCTTCATGGTAGTGGCATTAGTTTTCAAACTCCTCTATCATGAACCTCCAAAAAATATACACATTACTTAAAGAAAATCTTGACTTGACATGCTACATTTTTCTACATATTTTAATGCTTATACAGTGATATCGATGACGAATATCTCAATATAGGAAATAGATTTTGATAATATGTAGGTATATGTTGAAGCATGATTTTTTTGGATGCTAGAGGCCATCTAGAGCTTATTGGTGGTTGTATTTTCATTTCATAAATGGTTGGCACTTGATGATAATTTGGTTATGTGCACCCTTACATGTTATTTAACTGATACCTTTAACTTATTATTGTATAAATAGTTTGTATTTACATGGATGCAGATGAATATATATGTTTTTATTTAAAATTCAAGTACTTATATATTTTTGGTCAATTGGTTCTTTGGTCTAGTTTTTTAACTGGTTCTCGTTTGGTCCTAACCAATTCATGGTTCAGAGGTTTTTTCTTAGTTTGATCACCAATTTGGTTCTGACAACATTGGCGTCTTGGAATTCATCCCCTAGCGGGGATCAACCTTGAAAACACTAAATATCCTATTCAGTCTGTTGCTACTGACTTTGATCCCTCAGCTTAGCCTTGTTATGCTCCAATTTATTTTTTATTATGATTATCTACTTCATTATCATGACCATTTGGCCCATAATATATATATAATAATATATATATATATATAATATATATATATATATATATATATATATATAATATATATATATATATATATATATATATAATATATAATATATAATATATATATATATATTCTATAACCTCGTTGTGGTCATCATGATGATCCCGAGCTAATTTCTCCACCAACAGTGTTCCCTAATGCAAATGAACTTCAAAAGAGTCGAATGGAGGTGGTATATCGACTCTTCCTAAAAATTTAGTAGGTTGTTGGTTGAACTCCTCCCCAATATCACGTTTTTCCACAGGATGCACTGCACTAATACCTTAAGGCCAACCACCCCTATGAGAAAATCCATTTTGGTGTTGCATCGACTACCAACCTACCCCCTCGCCTAGAATTGATAGTGGCTCCCACAACACAAACCACCAATGGAGAGCATCTTTGTGAGTCCCAACCCAAAACCTGCAAGATGAGACCACAAATTTGTAGTGAGATTGTTGCAACCCTTGACATGATAAATTCCTTGCCACCCTACTCACTAAGAAATTCCCTAACTTTTTAACCTAGAGAAACCACCATGTACCGCTTGGCCACACTTGACACTGAGGTCCTAGGGGAAATTACACCCTTTGAGGCTCCCAACTGCCTTAAGGGGGTTGCAACAGGCTTTCTCAATCACCACGAGAAATACCCGACATCCACCAATGCCTATGAGAAGCACAAGGCAAACATGCTCAAATCTCCCTAAAAGAACATTGGTAAAGGACAACCTGGAAGAATGTACCTATGATATAATAAAGTTGGAGGTCCCAAGGACCAGTACGAAGTCATCCCTTACTAGAAAATCTCCTACCCACACTAATTGAAATCAACTGCTTCTTAACCCTACCAAACACAACGATTCTGAGTCCTAAATTGGTTCAGTTGTGCCACCAATGAAGATAGAGAAACACCATTCTTCCTACATAATAAAACATTGAAATCTTCAAACAAGGGGTGAGGAATGGCTTGGGTTGGAAGTCACCCTAATCACTTGAAGAAATTCCACCCTCCACAAACTTATCCCTCAACTCCTGAAACCCAAAAACAAACCCCGTGACTAGACCAGTGGCAATTCAATGTTTGATGTTCTCTAGAACCTTCACCAAGCTAATGCCAAGTGAAGTATCCTTAGGCTGCCCAATCGATATTAATGACACATGGGATGGGATTTGTGAGCCATCTTCTAAGCCACGGTTTCTTAAACTACTAACCCCATCAACATTTTATCATTTTTAATTAATATTATTTATATTCAAAATCTTCAAATACCATAATATTTTTTCAAATTCAATTACATGTATAAATAATGAAATACCATAATTGTTCAATTGTTTATGTAAATATATATCTATATCATCACAAATTAACATATAATTGATTACCCTATTTAAATTTTATATTTATGTTTATATAAACTAGGTAATTTGTTCCCTACTTAAGTAAAGTGGCGTACTACCCAGCCCCACCAAAGATGCCCAACCCAAATATAGAAATAAAGAGACTCACACCGCATAAAGAAGAATATGTCATTTTACATTATTACATATAATCATGGTTATATTAAATTATCAAATATACTAGTTTAAGAGTAAAAAACATCAATGAATAATATTTCAACGAGAAATATTTGAATGTAATATAGGTGGTGGGATTTATACATAAATTTAAATATCAATATATAAATATTAAGCACAGTAATCATGTTTAATATCGATGTTTCAAGTTTACAACAAGACTCATTGTGAGGACAAATCCATATAGAAGAGTAAGGAGGAAGGGAATTTAGAGTGCAATAAAGGCAGAGCAGAGAGAAATTGTCGACCATGTAACCCTAAATTATTTATAGAGGAAAAAAAAAAGAAAAAAAAAGAAAGAAGAAAGAAGAAGAAAAAGAAAAAAGAAAAAAAATTGTTTAAAAATGTTAATGGAAACAATTATGAGGGAAATTAGAAATGCAAATTACAAATGATAATAATAATTATTAATAAATTAATAACTAATTAATAATAAAACTTAATTTAGGATAATGGTTAATTAATAAAGTTAATGATCATGTTATTATTATAAAATTAATTATCATTATTATTGTTAATAATATTTATACTAATAATGAGGTGAATAATCAATAATAATTATAATTATTAACTAGATTAATAAACATGATACTAAATTAACGTATACTAATAATAATTTATTTATTTTTTTTAAGAAATAAACTAAGATATTATAAAGGGGTAGGGATAAATGGGAGAGAGATAAATTATAAATGATTAAAGATATTATTAATTATAAAGGTTTAAAAAGTTATTATTGAAGAAATATAAACTCTTCTAAGGTGAACTAATAATATCTAACACTAATCATGTTGGGAGGAAATTGAATATTTAAGAAATGTCTTTTTAAGCATTGGGTATAAAAATAAGACATCATTAAGACCATCAAAAGAGCCAAGACTAGAAATCAAGTAAGACCCCTTGGTACTAACTCTCAAAATTGTAACAATAAATCTTATCTTCCTTCCATTCAAGGAGTCACCGACAAGCTTGCTAGGGTTCTAAAATGGAATGGTATCGAAACCTCTTTCAAATTCTTAACTACCATTAGACATAAGATGAGATCTGTTAAAGACATTCCGGATCACCTCCAACAAAAAGGCATTTACAAAATAATGTGTTCATGTGGGAATTGTTATATTTGTGAGAAATGAAGGTCCTTTAAAATAAGGCTCAAAGAGCATGGTACTAACATAAAAAATAACAAAACTAGATCATTTGCATTGGCAAAACACTTAACTAGGACATGTCACCACATATGCCTTGAAGACTCTAAAATAATCGCTAAAGAGAAGCATCAATATAAATGAAAAATCTAGGGAGCACTTGAAATTATAAAGCATCCTAAAAATCTTAATAGAGATGATGGTCTGGAAATAAGCAGAAGTTCGATTCCTGCCCTCACTCAAAATGCTAGAGCTCTCAACCATGACTAGTCCTGTATTTAATCTCCCCTCCTACCTTTCATGTTCATCTTCCTCACATTCATCCCTCCCTCACAATTCACTCCCTTGATCCCTTCCCATAATCCTTCCTTTCCTCCCTTAAATTTTCTTAACTAATATAAACTAATCATTCCCTTTAATAATAATATACCAATATCGTAATAGAAGATTTGTTTATATTTCTTCAATAATAACTATTAAACCTTTATAATAATATTATCTTTCATCATTTATAATTAATTTCTTCCTCCCCATTTATCCACCCACCCCTTAATATAATCATTAGTATTAATTTCTAAAAAAATATTAAATTATTATTAGTATAGGTTTAATTTAGTATCATGTTTATTAATCCTGATGATGAACCACATAGGTTGGTTTGAAACGTTGATTCCAATCAAACATAAATGCGATGACTCCGGAAGGCAATACTACAATAAATATAATTATTATATGATTAATCCATCCTCATTATTAGTAATAAATATTATTA
The DNA here is from genome assembly GCA_000404065.3 of Pinus taeda. NCBI lineage: Eukaryota > Viridiplantae > Streptophyta > Pinopsida > Pinales > Pinaceae > Pinus > Pinus taeda. Next base: position 53,130 of record APFE030932349.1, on the reverse strand, counting down.
CCAATAATGAAAATAATTAATTCTTATATAATAATATGATTATTACTTCCTTAATTACCATTATCTTAAATTAAGCTTTATTAATAATTATTATTTTCATTTGTAATTTCCATTTCTAATTTCTCTCATCATTTTTTCCTTTAACATTTTTAAACCCTTTTTTTCTGTCTATCAATTATTTAGGGTTACATGGTTGGCCATTTCTCTCTACTCTTCCTTCCTTGCACTATTTATTCCCTTACTCCTTACTCTTCTCTGTGGATTTCTCCTGACGGTGAGTCTTGTTATAGACTTGAAACGTAGATATTTAACATGACTATTGTGGTTAATATTATGAACATTGATTCTAAAAATTTTCACCACAAAAATCTTCAATCAGTTAATATATAAATAAGTTAATAGTTAAGTTTAAGTTAATGCTTCTCGATTTTAAGTGAACAGAAAATAG
>APFE030932349.1:35846-52278 GCA_000404065.3 Pinus taeda | reverse complement strand
AAAATATTTTTAGAAATATTTCAATATAGAACTTAAATAAACTATTTGAATATAATATTACTAATATATTTAAACCTCAATTTTTTATGTATATGTATATATAAATAGAAAGTAAAAAATAAAATATTTTAATATTGACCATAAAAAATTATTTCAATCTCTATAGAAAACAAATAATCCGAAGTAAGAAAATCAAGTAAGACTTAATAAGATAGAGATGTATACTTCTTTCAATTCTTAATATAAAATCCACATGTGGCATTTAAAAATATTAATGTTAATAAAAAATTCTATGTAAGACAAATAAAATATTTCAATAGGCAGGAATCAAATAATATTGACATTTTATTTTACATTATATAAAGCATAGGAGGCAGATGTGTAATTATGCATTCTACACCCTAGTATGAGGGAAATGTGTGATTCCTTCCATGGTCAACTTCGAATTAGCACTTGTTTATTTTAAAATAGAAGAAAGTATTCTCTAAATTGGAAAAAAATTGTATATAATAAGAAAACAAAATTAATATATATCATTAGTTTTAAATACAGTAGCTATATAACCTAGTATGAAGGAGGTCTAGTAAGAATATTCCAAAATCAATCTTAAGCATAAATAAAATATTTAGATATACATTTAAAGTAATAGAATTTTATATCAACTTTAGAGAGATTAAATAAAATAAAATAATAATTCTTATATTTTCACTTTAAGGTATAAAGAAAATGTATTTAAATAAACTATTTGAATTTCCATGTTAACTAATTTGTATTAATATCAATTTTATGTATATGTATATAGAGAAAGTAAAAAAGAATCTATTTTAATATTGACCATAATAAAATATTTCAATGCTTAGAGATTAAAAAAAACATAATTGAAATTAAAATAATTCATTCACTTCCTAATAAAAGTAATAAGAGGGAGATGTGTTATAATTATAATAATATTTTAAAGTGGATCAAATAAAACATTTCAATATGTAGGGTTAATTAATTTGACATGTACTTAAAAATTATTTCAAAAGAAACATTTTAATGTGGAACATAGAGTTTGTAAATAGAATATTTCAATAGTGCGTTAAGTAAATTATTGCAATATCTCACACACACACACACAACCTTAACGTATCATTTACCATTTATGAAAATATTATTGTTAAGGTCATGTTATTCTATTGGTTAGAATCATGAATTAGTTAGAAAACTAATTATTGACATTCATGAAAATTAAATTGAGGATGAAAACAAGAAAAGAGGCACCGACAGCTAAAAGAAGGGGGTGTAAGAAGGAAAATATTGGCTATTGTGAGCCCCCGTACTACAACTTCTTTTTCTCACATGAGAATGCATTCATCTCTATATATATTTAGATCACCTATAGAAATACTTGTAGAAATAAATTAAAATTTGCAACTGCTACTGAATTCAAACTGAAAACAATAGACTCAAATTTCTTCTATTCAATATATGGAAGGGTAAACATACAATAGAAACACATGCAATCATTCAATCACAATGAACATAATTTACTTTTCTTGTTGGGGAACCTAACTGTGAAAAAGCCCTCCTGTGTTTGTATTATATCATATGATAACAATGATTTATTACAATGACAAATTCAATCCTTGAAGATCAACTAACACTGTAATATTGATCTCCTCCTTCTCAGTTTGCTCTGCCGAATACTTAGGAAAAGTAGGCCTCCTACTCCTCCTATTTCCTTGCACAATTCATGCTCCTAAAGAATAGGGAAGCTCCTATTTCCTTGCATAATTCCCAAGGAAATTATCTCCCCTGCTACATGCAAACATTGTACACTCACTGGTATACTATAATGATTACATTATGCTTTTTCTCTCCAACTTCACTAGGCAATTCAAATTTCATGCATGACTAGGGCTATTTCTAGTAAATTGATTAGTTGACTAGGAGATCAATAAGCTAACAATAGTTACAACTACTCAACTAAACTCATACTGACTTTATTCTATACTAAAGCTAAGATAAATGAGTTTCACTAAATATTACTCCACGAGATAGCTATATCTTAGATATCAATTCATGCACAACTTTACTTCTTCCCACAAACTCGATTTGACTATCTTAACCGAGTGATTTGGCCATGCTAGTCATGCTAACTACAACTCAAGTCATCCCGCTGAAGTGGAAATTCGAATTTATCTATTTTACTAAGGCAAAAGTCAAATGAAGCCTTTTCTTGATACAATTTAATACTCCCTCTTAGCAAGAAAAGGGTTTTAAACATCCCCAATCTTGCTACCATGGAACGTGAACTTACCTCTTCACAAAACCTTTGTCAAGATGTATGCATCTTTCTCCTCTATAGGAGTCTACCGTAACTTAATAATCTTCCTCTACACATAATCTCTCAGGTGATGGTACATGATGTCTATGTGCCTGGATCTATTATGTAAAATGGATTTTTAGAGAGTTTTATACAACTCTGGTTGTGACAGTGGATTAATATAGGCTCCATCCCCTGACTGAAGAGACCAACCAAGATCTTTCTCTTCCAAATAGCCTTGTATGCTACTTGACTATCAACCATATACTTCAACTCTACTAAGATGAGTGCTGCAAATCTTTGTTTCCTGTTGTACTAAGAAACTGCTACTGACCCAACACTGAAAACTGCTCCTGATTTGCTCTTCCTATCTAAGGGATTCCCTGCTCAATCTGCATTTGTGAAGCCTTGGAGCTTCACTCCGTCAATCTACATGTACCATAAACTAGAATCTATTGTGCCTCTAAGGTATCTAAGATCATGTTTTGTTGCTTTCTAGTGAAGCTTGGAAGGCTCCACCATGAACTGACTAAGATTATTAGATCGAAAAAAAAATGTTGGGCCTTGTGTTCACCAAGTACATCAAGGACCCTAGCAATTGTCTATCGATAGTGCCACTTACTAACTCCTTTCTAGAAGCATCCTCCTTCCTCTAGTTAGTACCTAGACAATTATCCATGGGTTTGAAATCTTGCATATGAAATATGTGAAGGATTTCATAGGTGTACTTCCACTATCCAAAAAATATCTCTCCATCTCCCTGTCACACCTCAAAGCCAATGAGGCAATGCATCAAACCCATATCTTTCATCTCAAACTCTCTTGCAATGTCCTCCTTACAAGAATGGATCAACCTGTGATCTCTGGTCAATATCAAATCATCGACATGGAGAACTAAGAAAACTACCATCTATCATAATGTCATAGAGATAGGCATCTTATTCACTCTTAGTGAAGCCCAATCCACTAATATAAGAATCTATGTGAGTGTACCAAGCATGAGGTGTGTGCTTGATACCATATAGGATTCTCATGAGCCTACACACATGTGTCTCCCTACTAAAGGTCTCATACCCATTAGGATGTTGAATGTAGATCTCTTCCTCAACCACTCCATTGGTGAAGGAAGTCTTAACATCCATTCGGTGGATATTGCACCCAAACAGTGTTGCCAATGCAAGTATGGTCCTAATAGATGAGTATCTTGCCACATGGTAAAACTTCTCCTCATAATCAATCCCCTCCGCATGTGAGAAGCCTTTTGCCACAAATATGGACTTGTATTTCTCAACACTAGCATCCATTGCATGTTTCACCTTATACAACCACTAAGAACCATTAACAGATTTTCCCTCACATCTAGGCACAACCTCCCAAGCATCATTCTTCATGATGGAGTCATACTCCTCCACCATGGAATATACCCACATCTATTGGGGAACTTCCTCTTGAAAATAATATTTCTCATAAGCAATAAACTTTGACATTAGTGTCATATATCCTATATACCTATTTGCTGGTCTCCTCTATCTATGAGAGGAACTGGGAGCTCTAACCTGCTCTTGAGCTTCCTACACCAATATTTCAACCATCCTAGTCCTCTTCCTACCTTCTTTGGAAGGCTCTATGTGAGTGGGTGCCTCCATTCAACCTTCTCTATGTGCCTCCACATACGGATGCTCCACATCATCCTCCTGGAATGTCCTCTTGTCTTTATGTAATATTTGACTTTATGGATTTAACTAAGGATTCTCTTTGGAATTAAAAGCTCCTCCTTTGGTGGTATCCTAAACTCTTGCTCTAGAGAACTCCTCATGGTTTCCTCCTCGTCAAATATCACATCCCTCGTCATAAAATTTGCAGGAAAAATCATCTATGATGATAACATAATACATGTGCTTTGCAGTTGAGACTATGGAAAATGGTCCACACACATCTAGGCGAACGCACTCCAATATGGCTTAAGCTTTGTTATCTTAACCCTGAAAGGAGGAGTTAACATATTTTCCAATAGTGCATCACTTGCATACATCATGTTGATCAAGGGTGCATTTTGGAAGTCCAGTGGTGATTTGTTGCATTATTTTGAAAGCTCCATGGTGTGCGTCCCATGCATTTATGCCAGAGCTTTCCCTCTGAGTCTGCTCTACCCTATATTTAGGAAAAATAGGCCTCATGTTTCCTCCTATTTCCTTGCACAATTCTTGCTCTTGAAGAATATGAAAGCTCTTATTTCCTTATGAATTCCTGAGCAAATTAACTCACCTAATACATGTAAACAGCGTCCTCTCACTAGTATACAATAATGATTATTTTTTTTGCTTTCCAACTTCACTAGTTAATTCAAATTGCATCCATGACTACATATATTTTTATTAAATTGACTATTTAATTGAGAGATGAGTGAGTTAACAATGGTTACAGCTACTCAACTAAACTCATAATGAATCTATTATAGGATAGAGCTCAGATAACTAAGTTTCACTAAAAATAACTCCACTATATAACTAGCTCTTAGTAATCAACTCATGCAGAACTCTACCTATTTCCAAAAAACTCAAATTGAATTAATTAACTAAGTGATTTGGCCATGTCACTCATACTAATTGTGGCTCAAGTTATCCTACTAAAGTGGAAATTCAAATTTCTCCATTTGACTAAAGAAAAAGTCAAATGAAGCCTTTTCTTGCTAAAACTTGCCACCACCCACTTGTTCCTTACCTCACACCCCTTCAAATCCTCATAAACAGGAAGAAATTTTAAATTATTCTAGAAAAGGTTGTAGGTATTAAAACACAAACAGGAAGTTGCAGTAGACTGAAAATTTGGTGCAGAGGAGAAATCTGCATTCTTGAAAAACATCAACAACTCTATAAAGAGATTGAGAAGCATGGTATTGTGAGGAGTTCAACATAGGACTACTTCATCTCTTCCCTAGTCATTGTTATTTATAATAGAGTGGCAAAAGTTTTTGTTTCAACATACAACATTGTGTTAGGAGTTTCGTTGGGCTAAGGGGTTCTAAGTGTTAAAACGATAAGTAATTCATGCTATTGTTTCTTAGAAAAAGAGATGCATATTACCCTTTTGTGTATAAAGATAAAAATTCATTATATTTTCCTCTATGAGAACAGTTAATTTTTTTGGAAAAAACTTTCACGAGTTATTAGGCATAGGGATGCACATAAAATAATTTTACCTTATTGAAGTGTTTCTTTTAAATTCTCACGCTAGCCATTTATAACTTTTGGAAAGATTTTCCACGAATTCTCATGCATGAAGATTATGAATTGTGGGATTTTCTTTTGGAGAGGAATGATTAGTTATGCTTAAAAATAATTACCCTGCGTTCCCCTTTTGAAAATATAAGACATAGGTCCTTCTTCGAAAGAATAGGTAACATTAATAGTTATTATAATAGTTTTGTTGGAAAAGAACAAATGCACCTGTATAATAATAGTTTTCTTGGAAATAAATTTGTGCACATAAATAATGACTACTGCATTAGTTCTTCGAAAATAATATGTGTTATGTTAGTTTTTCTCAAAAACAATATGTATTTGCATGCAAAAGTACTAGTTATTGTGTTATCTTTATTTCGGAAAAGATCATGCATTTGCATGCAAGATTGTGTTAGTATCATTTTGTACAAGATTATGTATTTTCATGCAATATTGTGTTAGCTTTCTTTTAGAAAAGATTATGTATTTTCATGTGGAAATACTTCTTATGGTGTTAGCTTCCTTCGAAAAAATAATATGTGTTTACATGTATCAAGATAATAAGTTGTTAGGATAATTGGTTTGGAGTTAGAATATGAATTCACATGCACAAAGATCACACCTAATATGTTAGTTTCGTTATGTTCATGGTGTTAGATGTAGACAATAGGGAATGGGGTCTTCCCGATATGAAGACCCAATTAGACCTCACACATTTTGGAATATGAGCCCCAAACGAAATATGATTGGTTGTCAAATCGGTGGTATCAAAGATGTGCGTTGGTTGAAATGAACACATAAGATGACATATGCATAACTTTGGTGAGAAAAAGTGTGTGAACTTTGTGAGATATCAATTGCAATGTATAAAAGGTTCTTTCACACCAAAGGGAAAAGACTGATCCCCTTGAAAGAAATTAATATTACTATCATAAATAATACACACGAGCACATATAAAGAATCATTATCTAACCTGTAAAATAGTTCACGAGATAACAACGATCATAATAGCATAAGAAACACACATTCAAGAAGGTACATACTAAAGTAGATGAAACAGTTCATTAACATTAGCATAAATGAATTAACAAACATCATAAACATATAAATAGTAGTCTTACAACACTCATGATATATGCATGAAAGTGTGATGGCTCTGAGAACTTCTTATCATTAAGTGAAAGTTTTGAGCATACAGTTACATTGATATGAAACTAGCCCCAATAGTGGAAAATGAAGCCATCACTTGCTTCTTCAAAGAATGATACTCTTCCTATGCTAGACTAGAGAAGCCAAGGCTCCAAAGCTTAGGTTCCAAGCCCCTTTGTTTGAGTTATGAGTGTTTATTTGTAACAAGTAGGATGACTCTTCATCTCCCCTTGTGACTTTTGAGCTTCCCTCGTGACTCTTGGACTTCTTTTGTCTTTACTCTAACTAGTGACTCTTCACATTCCACATTTAAGTCTTGGACTTCCTCTTAGATTTACACTTTATTATTTCTCAAATACAATAGGACAAAACTCCACATATAGGAAAAAAATGGCTAGAGCCTAATAAGGCAAACATAATACACTAAACTTGAGTTTGAGGAAACAATATCTCAACAACTTCAACTTGTAATTTTGTAGTGATATATTGATGCCAAGATTTATATTATGCAACTGTGTCCTCAAAATTTGAAAGAATGTTTAGTTGATATCTGACTATGGCCTCCATAACATCTAGGTAAATGGTTTTAGAGCCATTGTGTGCCTAATTCTGTAATAACAATTTCTTACTATCTTTAGCAAGTCCAACTGTATACTTTTGCATGTTTTGTCTCATGATATCCAAGTCTTCTTTTATAGTGACCTGCTTCAAACGGTCCAAGTATTCTTCAATATTATTCCCTTGGGTTCAATATTATTCCTTTGGGTTTATAATCCCTTGGGCTTTAGTATTAATCCCTTGGGTTTATTATTCCCTTTGGTTTATAATATCAATCTGTCAGGTTTATTAATGTAAGGGTTCACATTCCTAGGGTGAAATATCATTCATAGGGTTTATAATATTAACCCTGGGGTTTAATATAAATCCCTTGTGTTTATAATTATGGTCAAGCATGGTCGTACGTCCAATTATAAAATAAGGTTTTCCCAATATGAAAATTAATCATGGTCCAACGTTGCATTATGATGAATATTATCTTGATATGAAAATTAATCATGCTCAACCATGGTCCAATGTCACATTCTAACAAAAATTGTCTCAATTTGAAAATAAGCAATGGTCAACAATGGTCAACCATGTATATTTTATGGTTTATAATATTTATCTTAGGGTTTATATACCTTGGGTTTATAATATTAATCCCTTGGGTATATAATACCTTGGGATTTTAGAATCAATCCCTTGGGTTTATAATATAAATCCCTTAGGTTTATAAATCTAAGGGTTCATATCCCTAGGGTATAATATTATTCATAATGTCTATAATATTAATCCTTAGGTTTAATATAAATCCCTAGGGTTTATAATCATTGTCAACTATGGTCAACCATGGTCAACCATGGTCGAGTGTCACATTGTGACAAAGATTGTCCCAATATGAAAATAAACCATGGTTGAGTGTCGCATTATGACAAATATTATCTCAATTTGAAAAGCAACCATGGTCCAACATTACATTATCACAAAGATTGTCTCAATATGAAAATCAACCATGGTCAACCATGTTTATTTTAGGGTTTATAATATTTATCTTAGGATTTATATACCTTGAGTTTACAATATTAATTGTTTGGATTTAATATTATTCCCCTGGGTTTATAATCCCTTGGGTTTTTATTATTAATCCCTAGGTTTTATAATATCAATTCCTTGGTTTTATTAATTTAAGAGTTCATATTCTTGGGGTATAATATTATTCATAGGTTTTATACTATTAATCCGAAGGTTTAATATAAATCCCTTGAGTTTATAATCGTGGTCATCCATGGTCAACCATGGTCTAATGTCACATTGTGACAAAGATTGTCTCAATATGAAAATCAACCTTTGTCAACCAATTTCCAATGTCACATTGTGACAAATATTGTATCAATATGAAAATCAAGCATTGTCAACCATTTCCAACCATCATTAACTAGGGTCAATCATGGTCAACCATGGTCCAATGTCACATTGTGTGAAAGATTGTGTCAATATGAAAATCAACCATGGTCAACCATGTTTATTTTATCATTTATAATATTTATCTTAGGGTTTATATACCTAGGGTATATAATATTAATACCTTGGGTTTTAGTATTCCCTTGGGGTTTTAGAATTAATCCCTTAGGTTTATCAATCTAAGGTTTCATAGTCTTAGGGTATAATATTATTCATAAGGTTTATAATATTAATCCTAGAATTTAATATAAATCCCTTGGGTTCATAATCATGGCCAGCCATGTTCCAATGTCACATTGTGACAAATATTCTGTCAATATGAAAATCAACCATGGTCCAATGTTGCATTGTGACAAATATTGTCTCAATATGAAAATCAATCATGGTCAACTAGGGTCAACCATGGTTCAATGTTGCATTGTGATGGAGATTGTCTCAATATGAAAATAAACCATGTTTAACAAAGGTCAACCATGGTCCAACATCACATTATGACAAATATTGTCTCAACATGAAAATCAACCATGGTAAACCATGTTTATTTTAGGGTTTATAATATTTATCTTAGGGTTTATATACCTTGGGTTTTTAATATTAGTCTCCTGGGTTTAATATTATTCCCTTGGTTTTATAATCTCTTGGATTTTAATATTAATCCCTTGGGCTTATAATATCAATTCCTATAGTTTATTAATATAAGGGTTCATATTCCCAGGATATAATATTATTCACAGTGTTTATAATATTAATCATAAGGTTTAATATAAATCCCTTGGGCTTATAATCATTGTCATCCATGGTCAACCATGGTCTAATGTCACATTGTGACAAAGATTATCTCAATATGAAAATCAACCATTGTCATCCTTGGTCCAACATCGCATTGTGATAAAGATTGTCTCAATACGAAAATCAACCATGGTAAACCATGGCCAACCATGTTTATTTTAGGTTTATAGTATTTATATTAGGTTTTATATCCCTATGGTTTATAATATTAATCCATTGGGTTTAATATAATTCTCTTGGCTTTATGATCCCTTGGGTTCGTAGTATTAATCAAATGGATTTATTGTTTCCTTGGGTTTATAATAGAAATCCATTGGGTTTATTAATATAAGGATTCATATTCCTAGGATGTAATATTATTAATAGGGTTTATATTATTAATGCTTGTGTTTAGTATAATTCTCTTGGGTTTAAAATATTGGTTAGCAAATAAATACGAAAATCAATCATGCTCAACCATGGTCAACCATGGTCGAACATCGCATTGTGATAAAGACTTTCTCAATATGAAAGTGAATCATGGTTAACCTTGGTCAATCATGCTTATTCTAGGGTTTATAATATTTATCTTAGGGTTTATATACATTGGGTTTTATAATATTAATCCATTGGATTTAATATTATTCCCTTAAGTTTATAATAAGTTGGCATATTAGAATTAAGACATTGGGTTTATAATACCAATCCCTTGGGTTTATTAATCTAAGGGTTCATATTCTTAGGGTATAATATTATTCAAAAGGTTTATAATATTCATCTTAAGGTTTAATATAAATACCTTGGAGTTATAATCATGGTCAGTGATGGTCCAATGTCAAATTGTGACAAATAATGTCTCATTATGAGAATCAACCATGGTCAACCATGGTCCAATGTTGCATTGTGACAAATATGGTCTCAATATGAAAATCAACCATGGTAAACCATGGTCAAGCATGTTTATGTTAGGGTTTCCAGTATTTATCTTAAGGTTTATGTACCCAGGGTTTATAACATTAATCCCTTGGGTTTAACATTTATCCCTTGGGATTATAATCCCTTAGGTTTTTAGCGTTAATCCCTTGGTTTTATTATTCCCTTGTATTTATAATATCAATCGATTAGGTTTATTAATCTAAGGGTTCATATTCCTATGGTATAATATTATTCACATGGTTTATAATATCAATCCTTGTGTTTAATATAAATACATCTCATGTATAATCATGGTCAACCATGGTCCAACGTCACATTGTGACAATTATTTTCTCTATATGAAAATCAACCATGGTCCAATGCCACATTGTGACAAAGATTGTCTCGATATGAAAATCAGTCATGCTCAAACATGGTCCAACATCGCATTGTGAAAAAGACTGTCTCAGTATGAAAATGAACCATGGTCGACCATGTTTATATTAGGGTTTATAATATTTATCTTAGAGTTTATATACCTTGGGTTCATAATATTAATCCTTTGGGTTTAATATTATTCCATTAGGTTTATAATACCTTGGGCTTTTAGAATTGATCCCTTGGGTTTATTATTCATGGGGTCTATAATATTAATACTAGAGAATAATATAAATCCCTTGGGTTTATAATATTAATTCATTCGGTTTAATATTGTTCCCTTGGGATTATAATATCAATCTGTTTGGTTTATTAATCTAAGGGTTCATATTCCTCGGGTGTAATATTATTCATAGGGTTTATAATATTGGTCATTGGGTTTAATATAAATTTATTGGGTTTATAATCATGGTCAACCAGAGTACAACGTCACATTGTGACAAAGATTGTCTTCATATGAAAATTAATCATGGTCAACAATGGTCCAACATCGCCTTGTGACAAATATTTTCTCAATATGAAAATCAGCCATGGTAAACCATGGTCAACCATGATTATTTTAATGTTTATAATATTTATCCTAGGGTTTATATACCTTGTGTTTAGAGTATTAATCCCTTGGGTTTATAATGCCTTGGGTTTTTAGTATTAATCCTTGGGTTTATAATATCAATCCCTTGGGTTTATTAATCTAAGGGTTCATATTCGTAGGATATAAATATTATCCATAGGGTTTACAATATTAATCCTTTCAGTTTAATTTTAAATCCCTTGAGTTTAAAATAATTAACAATAATTAATTTAAATTATGAAAAAAACCATATTTATATTTTTTATTAATAATAATAATAATAATAATAAAGAATCTTTAGAAAGACGAAGAAAAGAAAGATAAAACTATTTTAAACTAGAATTAAGTACAATGCATGACAATAATCACAAGTCATTAGAAAATAAAATACTCTCACTTGAGATTGAACTCTAAGGAATGAAAGGTAGAATTCAATAAATCGAACATAGCAAACAAGCAATCATTAACGAAAATTACACTTTGAAAGTGAGAATAAAAATCCAAAAGAACAGCTACAAAATAACTCAACCCTAAATAACGGAGAGAATAAATTAGATATTAAACCCATAAAAGAAGAAATTAATAAACTAATTGTACTCGACCATGAGCGCCACAAAATCGCCTTACACCTTATAATTGCTCGTATAGAAGAAAAAAACAATGAAGTTACATTAGAACTAGTTAAGGAACAATTAAAGACAAACTCTCAAATTCAAATGACTTATCTCACCGAAGCAATAAGGGTAGGAAAGATACTTGAGAATAAACATAGACTAATCAGTGTCAAGGTCATTTGTAATGACCATAAATTAGATATACTTAGGAAATCCCCAAGCCTAAAGGAACAAGAATCTTTATAAATGAAGATCTCATCCCATATGACCAAGTTGAACTTGGGAAAGAAGTACAAAAGGCCAAGGAGGCAAGAAAAGAAGGGAAATGTGAAATCATTAGGAATCGAAAAAATATTATTAGAGACACAGTCCCAAACACGAGTGATAGATAGGGAATAACATCACTCTAGATCCTCTTTTGGAACTCTCGTCAATTTCCATGGTGTAAAGGTCCTATGTTAAGTTAGATCGCGAGTGATATTGAGCTTATTATTTTAGTTGAAACTTGGGATCATGATGAATCTAGGGTCTCATTGTTTCCTCTCACATCCGAATTCATAAAACCAACTCCTTCAATCAGTACATTTGGATTAAGATCTTTGACTCTACAACTAATATGGTTTTTCTTACAATCTTCTATTTCACCCCTATCAACTCTACATCCAATAAGAAAAACAGCTTGGATAAGAATTTCCCTTTCAATACCTTAGAAAAAGATATCTACATCCTAAGGAATGAAGGAAATATCCTTTTGCTTGGGGACCTTAATGCTCAAACTACTACTAACTAAGATATTATGTTAATTAACAACTCTAACCCCGACCCCTATGGCTTGATGAGGATGGCAACATAGCTAAAAGATTCAAGAGACAATCTGAAGACATAATCAACAACTTATTTGGCACCCAACTCCTCAAAATTTTTAGTTCCCAAGACCTAATCTTTGTAATGGTATTAACACATCGCCTCTCTTTGGTCAAATGATCTATTTCCATGGGCTAGGTAGCAGAGTCGTGGATTATGAGATTTCTAACATCCATGTCCTCAACCATATTACAAACCTTGAGCTTCTTAATAGGTATGAGCCTGACTCTAACCACAAACCTTTATCTTTATCCTTCAATCTTGTTATGCATACCACCCACATGAAGTAGAACAGTCAAAGAAAAATTCACATTCTCTTCAATAGAAGTAATGTTGACATTTTCTTGAGGGATTTGGAAATGTATTTAGGCTCCCTAAATTATAATAACAACATTGACCAAATCTATTACTATTTTACTACTACCCTTTCTACCACCATTAGTAAATTCTCTACTAAGACTTCATATAAGAAAAATAATAGAACTTTTAATCCTTGGTATGACAAAGATTGTAAAATTTCCAAGAAATAAATCAGAGACACCCCTAATGAAATCATTAAGCTACATAATATAAGTATATACAAAGCTCTCATTAAGAGTAAGAAGAGGTCATATATCGATAAGATACAAGAGCATCTTCTCCGCCTTTCTAAAGTTGCACCCATAAATTTTTAGCAGAATGTGCATGTTCGTAAAACTAAAGATAATCATTATATTCCCCTAGAAAATTGGGATAACTATCTTAAGAAGTTGTATGACTCTCTAGACACCATGGGCACCATCTTAAATACTCCTATTATGGATGATATTTTTTCTCTGGAAGACATTGAGTCTGGGATTAATAAGCTCACTAATGGGAAAGCCAAAGATATTGAAGTTTATGAAGATGAGATCCTTAAAATGGGAAAATCTATTCTTGGTCTTCATCTCCACAAGCTTCTCAATTTGGCTGTAAAACATGGCTTCCCTAAGCTTTGGACGCAAAGCCTTATTGTGCCCATCTTCAAAAATGGGGACAAAAGCATTCCCTCAAACTACAGGACCATTACGACTAGTCACATACTAGCCAAGCTTTATGGGCTCATTCTAGAAAAAAAATATTAGCCTTTGGCTTGAGAACCAAGGTAAAAGAGCTAAAGGGCAAGCTGGTTTTATGAGACATCACTCGACCATTGACCACATTGTCACGCTTAGGATCATCGCAGAGGAATGTCGCAGTAGTAAAACTGACCTCTTTGGTTTTTTTGTGGACTTTAGAAAAGCTTTTAGCATTGTCCCCAAAAATAAGCTATGGGAGAGGCTTGAAGAGATCATGGTTCCTCTTCAGCTGAGGATTGTTGTGATCCACCTCTATGAGACTATAATTTCGAAGATTAAGACGAAAAAAGGATAGTCTAAATATATTAAATGTAATATCAGGGTTAAGCAAGGTTATCCCATTTCCCCTACCCTTTTTGTTATTTACATCGATAAACTAGAGGAGTGTCTCGAAACTATGGGCTCCAAAGGCACTGAGCTTGTCGGTGTTATCATTATTCTTCTCCTTTATGCTGATGATATCGTTCTTCTTACACGGAGCCATGATGACCTAGATGAGCATCCTAAGACTCTTCATTTCTATTGCTCCAAGGTGGGTATGAGTGTTAATATCGACAATACTAAAGTTATGATAATTAAATCCAAAAATATGACCCATGGTAGTTTTGTCTATGATAACCATTGCCTTGAGTAGGTTTCTTCTTAGAAATATTTGGGTATTGACTTTCCTCGTCAGATCAACCTGCATTATAACACTGAGAAAGAATTATTGGAGGTTGGAAAGCTTATTATGAGCTTGAAAGCAATTGTAAGTCAACTGATCTGTACATTTGGAGTAAAAAAAGGTTCCTCTTTAAGACTTTCGTCATCCCTGTTATCTTATATGGATGTGAATTTTTGGGGGGTAGTATATCTAGGGAGTTGTGGAGAAAGGTTGAGATGATCCAAAAGAAATTCATAACCTTATAACCTCAAGGTCAAGGGAAATACTCCCTATCTTATCCTCTTGATCGAATCTAGCTTGTCCCCCATTGAAAGTGTGGTTGTGTTTAGTTATCTAATGTATAAGAAGAAGCTTCACAATATGGAATCCAAAAGGCTCCCAAAAATTGCTTCTAACTTTAGTCAAAACCCCCACCTATGCCTCAAGCACAGGGGGCATCAAGATGCTTAGTCTTGGCTCAACTTTTGGGGATTAATGAGGAGATCATCAAGGGAAGCAAGGAAAGTATCAAAGATAGTATTACCTCCAGTTTTAAGGACAAGATGTCGAATGCTAAGGAGATGGAGGGTAAAAGGAAGCTAAGGTATTGTAAGGAGGTGATCATCCCCACCCTTGATAACTAGAATTATCTCTCTATGTTGACTAGCACTAAGAAAAAAATGAATATCATTAGGATTAGAACTAACTCTCATGAGCTTCTGAGTGAGATCGAGTGGTGGTCTACTCGCAAGACTCCCTGGGATGATAGAATTTGTCAGATTTGTGATACTAAGAATGTGGAAGATGAAAGCAGTTTCTTTTAGACTGCTCGACTCTTGCCCACATCTACTCCCAATTCCCTATCATCAACCACACCTCCAATCTTCTTGACTTATTAAGCTAGCCCAACTATAGCGACCTTGGAACACTTATTTCTCTCTCCTTGATCATAGAAACAAGGTTTTGAATAATGACAATTAGACTCTCTTTTCTTGAGGTCCGATAAACCACATTGGTCTTAGTGAACGTTAATTGTCATTATTAATATTACTTAATTAATATCGATATTAAATTCAATTAACAATAATAATAAATATTAATTAACATAAAATATTAATAATAGTAGTAATATGAATTAATAATAATAATATAATAATAATAATAGAATAATTGTATTACTTTAAGGTTATTATAATAAAATTTATTAACAATAATTAACAATAACAATATTTTAATATAATATTATTTTTTTGATATTATTATTTTTTTTAGTATTATTATCAATAATAATAATAATAATATATATACATCTTTAACCACATTAACTATTAATAAATTCGGTTGTCCTAATAAAATTGAATTCAAATATATTAATTAAATTTTTGAAATAGTTTATTGGTTTTATATTAAAGGAATTCTTTGTGTTTCCTATTATAGTCAATAATAATTTTCATGTTTAATTTTTCATCTATTTAATATTAATTGAAAAGAAATTATGAAAAGAATATTAATACTAACAAAATGTTAATAATTTATTTAAATTTATAAAAAATAAAGTCACTGATTTATAAAATAAGTTTTTTTCCATAAGTGATTTTATTTGATTGGGTTGTTATTTGCTTTCTTTGTGTATATTCAATTTTAAAAGGCATCCATGTTCGATATTGAAATAAAGAAACTAGGTATACATTTATTTTGTCACGTAGTTTCTCATATAAGAGTTTCAATTATGATTAAGTTATATTCAAAGCTTAATGTAAGAGGAACATTCTTATTTTTATTAAAAGGGTGGATTTTGGAATATTTAAGAATGGTAGATTTTGAAAAAATTTAAAAGTTTAA